>BDUI01002204.1:53444-67069 GCA_002335545.1 Apodemus speciosus | reverse complement strand
AAGAAGAAGAAGAAGAAGAAGAAGAAGAAGAAGAAGAAGAAGAAGAAGAAGAAGAAGAAGAAGAAGAAGAAGTTGTTGCTATTTTGTCTTAAACTAGGCATCCCAATCTAATAGTGTAATGACTCTGGAAACTGACAGCTCCTCCTTCCCCAGGGTTTGATGAGTTTTAAAACTTGTGACTGCCTTTGTGCCCTTGGTCAGCACAAGCAGATCCTCTAAGGTATTGGCCCTCAAACTGTGCATAGCGACGCCCTTGGGGTCAAAATATTCTTTCTTTCACAGGGGTCACCTAAGACCATCTGGCTATCAGATATTTGCATTATGATTTATAACAATAGCAAAATTACAATTAGGAAGTAGCAATAAAAATAATGTTACGGCTAGCAGTCACTGCAACATGAGGAACTGTATTAAAGGGTCACCGCGCTGGGAAAGGTTGAGAATCACTGCTTTAATTTAAGGTTTTTCCAGATCTTGTCCCTTCTCTAGGAATACATGCTTATTTCTCAGTTTTCCTGGATACGTAGTATCTTTCAAATGTCATGATTCTAGTATTCGATCACCCAAAAGGAAAAAAGATAAACACAAAGGATTCCCTTTTTAAAATCCCCTAGAGCCAGCATAGCTGATCAAGCCAGTCTGGAAGATCAGTGGGGTAAGGCGCAATGCCAGAGGCCACTTACCTCTTTGCCTGCACCCTTTTGATTAGAAACACTTTCCTTGGAACTGAAATAAGCCATTCAAAAGGAAAATTAATTAAGGTATGTAATACACCTTTCAAACTATTTAATTATATTGACAGCATTTTGTATATTTGATTCACATGAAGAAATTCAGACAAACTATACTTAAAAGGGGATTTGATACACTGAGCCACCACAATACGATGTTCTTTATCCCACAGAGATGCATACAGATAGGCAGTGTGCCTCGAGTATCCAGTATCCATAGTCCCTATCAAACACTGGTTCCAAGTTTCAGGATAATAACTGACTGTGAATCCCTTGTGCTCTGGTCAACAATTCCTTCCCCACTGTCCTGTAAGTAAATCTAACAAAGCTCATTGCTTAATCAAAAAAGAAAAAAGAAAAGAAACACCAACCAGCGGTCAAAGCACAGACCCCAGGTGACTAGAGATCAGGGTCCTTACTGCCCACCTCGGATCTCACAAGTCCCGTGCAGATTGAGCTAGGAACATGGGGAGAGACAGTAAAACTGTGGTTGTGCTAAGAGCTGAAGTTGATGAAATTATCTGCACTCTACGGATCAAGCCTTCTCCTAGAAACGACAAGCTTTCGGTCTAAAGCATTTCCATCAGGTAGACTGTGCTCTTGCAATGGGGTCGAGATGGGGGATGCCGGGTGCCACTCTCACTTCTCCCCAGAAGTCTCACCAGGTTTTACGTTTCTCCTGAGCTGTGAAATAATATTGTAAGGTAGATTTTTGCTTTTAACTGAGAAAAAATAATTCAGGCCATATGTATTTCTTTAATAAAATTTTACTATTAAACTTTGCTCCGAAGTGTGATGACTCATGTTGTTTATTTTATATTTTTTTTTAAAAAATCTCTATTTCTTTCTTTAGAGAGTAAATGATAATGCCTTAAAAACTAAAAAGCATTCTGTTAATTTTGAGGTCAATACACATTGGCCAACAGGGAATATTTCTTAATTCATCAGGGTTAGATGATTTTGACAGTGTACAAAGTTGAGTCTGACTTCAGCACTCGATGTCTGGGACCCTTGATCTCTAATCTAGTGAACTTGGAAAGAGATGGAAACAGAAAAGAAAAAAAAAACCAGGAAAGGGGGGGGCGGAATCTAGCATGTGAGGTTTATTATTAAGATTAGGAGTTTCTTCCCTGGAAGATTTCTTTATCATGGCAGCATGCAGAATGGCAGCACTGGCAAGTGAGAAGGCAGGCATCTGTCCTGGCTTGGGCACTCTCTTGACCAGGGCATTCACTGTAAGACTCCTTTCTCGTCCATTAGGTAGTAGAACAGCACGCTGGTAGAGCTCAGCAAATGCTATGTCTGTTCTTGGCCAGTAATGGAAGCTGAGAGACACTGTGCTGCTGCTCCCCAGGGGGGCCTGTTGAGAGGTGGGACCTTGAAGATGTCATGTAGCCATGAGAGCCCCGCCCTAGAGAATAGGTTAATGCTGTTTCTCCGAGAATGGGCGGGTTGTTGGAGCTGCGTTCCACGCGGAAGGAAGAGGTTCTCTTGATCACACTCACACATAGTTGCCCTCCTACTACAGGCACTGCAGCAAGAAGGGCCTTAGTCAAATGCAGACAGTTCACCTTGGACTTCCCAGCCTCCAGAACTATCACAATGAAATCTCCGTCTAGATAAGTCTGGTCTCAGATATCCTGTTGTAGAAGTACCAAACAACAACAACCACAACCACAACCACAACCACAAAAACAAAAACCCTAAACCAGGAAAGTGTGCTTGTTGCTATAACAAAGAAATAAGTCAAAGACATGTTTGTGAAGGCACACATGTGGATTTAGAGCCGGGTTATGTAGAAGCAGAAGGAATTTGGAGAATCAAGCTAGAGACACCCTAGATTGCTGTTAATGGAGGAAGACTAATTCTGACTGCAGTTAAGAAGACAAGAACGCCAGGGAAATCCTAATGTTAGGCATGACTGTCCCGGGTCACACGGTAAGATGCTGGTCATGGGTAGACTGCATATATAATGATGGCCTCCCAGGTTCCCGGTTGAACTTGGAAATGAGTATCGCTAATGATGGCATCACTTCCGTAGGATTGGGTTGGCAGTGATGCTGCTGATGGGTTGGCAGTGATGCTGACCTAAGCCCCTTGCCTGACAACTGTATAAAAGCACAGCACATGCAGCATGCCCAGCACAAAGTGCTTCCTGATGCAAGTGGCTAGCTTGCCGATTTATGTGACCATAGCATACCCTTTAACATTATTTCAGAGCGTGTTCCTATTTACTAAAAATTATTGCATTGTAAAGCAGCTGTGTTTTGCTGGCCATGGCTTCATGCATCTCTTGTTCACTAGTCTCTGACCACTACAGCCTGGCCAGGTCCCAGTCTCCAGCTCACCTAGAGGACTCTAAGTGACTGACTATACCGTGGWTAGGTTTAGATTTGTGTAAGTGCTTCCTGTGCTGCTAGCTCAGCAAAACTACATGTCCACACACTCCTGGAAATGTATCTCCATTGTGAAGTGACATGTGAGCACCTGCCTGAACTTAAATGCTCAAAATGCAGAAATACAGGTAACGGGTGGCCATTCCACCTAGGTTCTAGAGGGAAATGAGAAGAGGCATTAGACATTGGAGTTTGTATGAAATTGCACAGAGCTTAGCACGGCTTGTCTGCGTGCTAGAATTTTGTGGTGGGCAGACTTTAAGAGCAATAGACTAAAATGTCTGGCAGAAAGAATATCTAAGCCATGGAGAACTGAAGGGGTAAGGAAAGAAAACAAATGATTTAACCGTGGGACTCATAATTAAAAGGGAAGCAGAAAGGGAGGATTTGGAAACCTCTCAGCCTGGCCATGTATAGAATAAAAGATGCGTGTTTTGGGAGCGACTGCAAAAGGGTGTGGCCCAGCATCTGTGTGCTCGAGAGATTAATGGATACAAAGAAGACAGCTTCTAATCCTCAAGTCAGCAAAAGACCCTGAAGGTATTTCAGAGAATTTCCAGGCAAGCTAAGACGTTGCGTGTAGTGTTTCCGGAGATGTGCCCACAGGACCTCAGCAGTCACTGCCCTGAACCTCAGGTCTCTGTTTTCTGAATTCTGGCATCCCTCAGCAGTCCTAGGCATGGTTCAAGGTGGGAGTCGTCCGGGGAGCGTCTGATTCCACCCACTGCTCTGGAAACTGCCTTCCAGAGCCCTGGCAGTATCCACCTTTGTGGTGATAAAATCCCCAATACCACAGTGGCCTACCTAGCCTCCAAGTGATGTCACTGAGAGCTTGGGGATCCAGGCAGAGACCTGCCTAAGTGGAGTAAGCCCTGCAGAAGAGCTCAGCCTAAGGCAATGCTTAGCAGAGCCGTGGTGGCAGGGTCACCGTGAGACCCTGGGAACGTAGGGATACATATTTGCGACTGTTCTTGTTACTGGGAGGAAAACAAGAAGAGAGCAACTTAAGGGATAAAAAGGCTGCTTAGACTGACAGTCCGAGGACATAACCCATCCTGGCAATGAAGGCAATATGGTGGCCGGAGCTGTCGTAGCAGGGGCATGGTACAACCGGTCACATTTCATCTCCAGTACTCCCTCTCTTCTTTTTTGATTTTTTTATTCGGGGATTCTTAGCGTATGGGATCCTATTGCATACATTCAAGGTAGATCCTCCTCAGTTAAAACTCTCTAGCGATGTCCTCTCAGATGCACCCAGAAGTGAGTCTCCTGCGTTGTTCTATATCCTGCCAAATGGACCGTGAAGATTAACCATTACGGGCCTTATGAATAAGCACCTAACTCAGGTTCAGGAAGTCTGCAGGGGGGGGGGGGGGGGGGGGGGGGGGGGGGGGGGGGGGGGGGGGGGACTCCAAGGCAGGAGAGTTGCTGGATACACCGAGCATGGAACAGCAGAGCCAGATGGGTAAGACTTCCCCAAACCTTGGGGCCAACCCACTACTGCAGTGCATCCAGAATGTGAGGCGCAGCATCGAAAGAGGTTATTCTGGGGTCTTAAGAGTTAATGATATTTCCTCTCTTCTATATTGGACTGATTAAGAAGTGGTTGACCCTTTTATTTCCTATTAAGATGAGAGTCTTTATCCTAAGCCTGTCTGGTTGTCTAGTTTAGAAGCAAGTGAAATTTAGTTCCACAGAAATCCAAAGAGGGGAAATTTGTCTGATGAGTGAATTTTGAAATAGATTTAAAGAAGAAAAAAAAGAGTTAAGACCAGTGCTGTTGAAATAGAATGGATTTATTTTGCATAAAAGGACATGAATCGGGGCCTGCTAAAGCAGAATGCTGTGGTAGGAAAATGTCCGCCAAAGCTCAGGCTTTGGAAGCTTAATTCCCCGGGTTGACTGTGTCAAGAGGGAGATTTCTGAGGCAATTAGTATGAGAGCTCCACCCTCCCTCATGTATGTAAGTGTGGTCTCTTACCATTTGGTGTTCTGTCATAGCATGACACAACAGAAGACTGTTTTGTTTTGTTTTGTTTTTTAAAAAGTGCCTTTGGGTAGCAAGATGGCTCAACAGACAAGGGATGTGTACTTCAGGCGGGAAGACGTGAGTTTGGCCCCTGGGACCCAAGTGGTGGGAAGAGGAAATCTACTTCCACAGGGTGTGCTCTGACTTTGATATTAGTAGTTTAGGCTAATTGGTCTTTCTTTCTTTCTTTTTTTTTTTTAAATCATGACCTTCTGTAGTGCCCTTCATCCAGCCCGTAGTTAGGTAACTTTTGTATTAGTCCATTTTCAGTTACTATAATGACAACCCGAGACCAGATACTCTATGAGGAAAAATAGATTTGTTTAGCTTACAGTTTTACAGACTGAAGTTCACAGGTGTGGAGGGGGCAATCGTGAATTATATTCATAGTGGCAGGCATGTGTGTGTGTGTGTGTGTGTGTGTGTGTGTGGAGAGAGAGAGAGAGAGAGAGAGAGAGAGAGAGAGAGAGAGAGAGAGANAGAGAGAGAGAGAGAGAGAGAGAGAGAGAGAGAGAGATGCTTCACTTCTTCCTAAGAGTCGTTTCACTAATGGCCTCTCCATTGGGAACAGACCTCTACCTCTCTGAACTATAGCAGCTTCCCAACTAAGGCTCTCACACTGCCCAACTCTCACTAAAAAAAGATGCACAAAGGGCCTCCCGTATGTAACATCCCTCTAAATTCCCAGCAGCACAGGCACGGGCGTGTATCCGTCTTTCTTATCCTAGAGTCGTAAGAAATCACAGCACACACAGGAAAGCCCCTAACACTGGCGAGCTTGTGATGTTCCGTGAAGTTGCCAACCCCTCATGGAGCCTCGAGAGGAGCCACTATTCAACATGGAGTTACTATATATGGTTGTTTCCTAGGTCTGTTACGTCTAGGAGAACAGCCGATCATTATATCTATATTTAACACTGGGCAGCGAAGTCTGCAGACAGTGAATGAAGAGAGACCAGCTTTGTCCCTGGAGCTTGATGGCTGAAGGGGCAGAGAGGAAGGAAACTTTAGGGAAGGAGAGACATTGAGGATGAGCTGAACGTGCCGATGATGAACAAAGACAGGAGCTGTAGAACACCAGCAATGTGGTCTGGAAGCTCAGAGTTCCCATGGCCAAAACACAGGGACAAGCTAGAGTGTCAAAGAGAAGTTACAGTTGGAGGCGAAGGCTGGTACCAGAGCAAGGGACGTAGAGAGTGCCAGGCAGGGCACCAAGGCATCCCAGACCATGTCATCGGTGCTGCGCTGAATCCTCCACCCTCYGCCCTCCGCCCTCCGCCTGTCAAACATATCTGTGTGAGCCAGCAGTTAGAATTCCCTGGGAACCTTTTGTTTCTTGCCACTTTAAGTTAGCCTGCCAAAAAAAAGAAAGAAAGAAAGAAAGAAAATCCCATTTGAGAATTAGCAATTTTGAAAGTTTTGCAAGAGCTGTATGCTTACTGTAAAAGACATTGGGAAACAGAGGGAAAGGTATAAAGAGAGTAAAAAATAGTTCTGAATCCTAACATTCTAACCATTGGTATGGCTAACATTTGCGCGCACGCACACACACCTACCCCCATTTTGTTTCTGTTCCTACCTGAGTTTTCCGACCTAACACAATTCAAATGCTGCCCTATGGTAGAAGAATTCCTTTGAAAAACACAGTATTGTATCAGGAACACGTGGTCTGTTTGCTAACTATCCTGATGTTGAGCAGGTCGGTCGCTCCTCTTTATTTTATGTTAAATACATTTGTCAGTTGCTGTGACACACACCTTTAGTCCTAGCACGACGGAGGCAGATCCCATAGATCTTTGAGTTCAAGGCCAGTCAAGGCCAAATGGTGAGACTCTGTCTCCAAAACAAGTCTCCTTGTTGATGGACGAGAATGCCCCCCTCCCCAGTTTATATCGTGCATTCTTCTAAGCACTTTGGGGACAAAACCTCATTTAATCCTTACAATAGTACACGGATGACGATATAGACTCCTATTGCTGTTTGACAGATGAGCAAGTTACCAGAAAGATTAGGCAGCTCAGACAAAAGAGCCACGCCCCAAACACCAAAGCAAAGGAGAAAGAAATAACTAATAAAAAGCAGGAGAACTTTCCCCAGAACTCAGTGTCCTTGCAAAAACTGGGTTCAGGGCAGTAAATATCAAGGTTACATTAGGAAATTACTCCAGAAAAAAAAATGGCACTTTTTGCTTTCCCACAAAGATTCTGATGTTCAGATAGAAAATGAGTTTATGTTCCTAACAGGTAGTAACTAGTAGCTGTTTCCATGAGGCTTTGAGTATGAAGAGCAAATGCTCAGGGGAGGGGTGGCAGCAGATTCCCCCTGCYGCTTCATGCAGGGACTAAAACCACCATGAAAAGGTAGAGGCAGGATACAAGCTGGTGTTGCTTCATGTAGCTACTAAGTAGCATCACACAGCCCAAATCCTGTAGGCTCTGCCTTTAATCCCTGAAGCCACCAGTGGTTAGTTAACAAGGTAAGCATCTTACCAGGACCRGCTTCTTTTTCCTTCACCGTGTTCACGGTGACGGGCAGAGTGGCAGGTGTTGGTTCTTTGGCAGAAGGAAAGACTGTCTATTTTGGGGTAGAACTAACCCCAAAGCCTCATTTTTATTCCTGTATCCTTTGGTCCATAATGATCTTACTGCTGGTTCTTCATAAAACACCCAAGTGGCTAGGAAGGAGACCTCCAGGACAGAGGGAATTCAACCAGTCCTTACAAGGATAAATCCTGTTTCAAGTCATATGGTNGGGACAAAACCTCATTTAATCCTTACAATAGTACACGGATGACGATATAGACTCCTATTGCTGTTTGACAGATGAGCAAGTTACCAGAAAGATTAGGCAGCTCAGACAAAAGAGCCACGCCCCAAACACCAAAGCAAAGGAGAAAGAAATAACTAATAAAAAGCAGGAGAACTTTCCCCAGAACTCAGTGTCCTTGCAAAAACTGGGTTCAGGGCAGTAAATATCAAGGTTACATTAGGAAATTACTCCAGAAAAAAAAATGGCACTTTTTGCTTTCCCACAAAGATTCTGATGTTCAGATAGAAAATGAGTTTATGTTCCTAACAGGTAGTAACTAGTAGCTGTTTCCATGAGGCTTTGAGTATGAAGAGCAAATGCTCAGGGGAGGGGTGGCAGCAGATTCCCCCTGCYGCTTCATGCAGGGACTAAAACCACCATGAAAAGGTAGAGGCAGGATACAAGCTGGTGTTGCTTCATGTAGCTACTAAGTAGCATCACACAGCCCAAATCCTGTAGGCTCTGCCTTTAATCCCTGAAGCCACCAGTGGTTAGTTAACAAGGTAAGCATCTTACCAGGACCRGCTTCTTTTTCCTTCACCGTGTTCACGGTGACGGGCAGAGTGGCAGGTGTTGGTTCTTTGGCAGAAGGAAAGACTGTCTATTTTGGGGTAGAACTAACCCCAAAGCCTCATTTTTATTCCTGTATCCTTTGGTCCATAATGATCTTACTGCTGGTTCTTCATAAAACACCCAAGTGGCTAGGAAGGAGACCTCCAGGACAGAGGGAATTCAACCAGTCCTTACAAGGATAAATCCTGTTTCAAGTCATATGGTSAAGACCTCAGTGCAGTGCGCTAGCATCCGTGGGCTCTGCAGTCTCCATGGCCGCAGTTCCGATGAGAGTGTGAGAAACCCATTGAGACAATAATACGGGCTCAGAATGGGGGTGGGGCGGTGGGGCAGTCTTTTTATGCTTCCAGAAGGTTCATCAAACCATTCCCGGAAGAGAGCTTCCAAAAACAAACAAACAAACAAACAAAAACAAACACAAAACCAAACCCCATAAAGACAGGAAACGTTTAAAAAAAAATGGGACACTATTGTAGCAGGATGTTGATTCGTGTTATCTAAATGGTTGGTCCTTGGAGGTGGCAGTTTAAAATTACCAAATAGAGTGGCCAACCCACTGCCACAAGGGGCAGGCAGGTGAAGACACCCAGAGGCTCGCCTGGAGCCACACCACGTGATTCGGGTCTGCGGAAAACACTGGGAGGCCTGCCTGCTGTGTGGCTCACTGCCCCTCAGTGGAAGTCGCTATGGTGGGCAAGTATGGGGTAGACAGATGGGAGAGAATCAGCATAGCCTGAGCATCCGTCATGAAGAGAGATGCAACTGGAGAAGAATATCCTGTTGTGAGTAGCCTGTCCTGCCTGCCACCTTAGGTTCCGACAAAGTCCCTCTATGTCTAGGTCCATGGCCATGCAATAGCAGGTGGCAAGGGGCAGGGAGGAGGAAGGCATCTCCGCCACGCCCACACCAGCTGGAGGCAGCATGGTAGAGCTAGCTGGAACTGCTCCTTTCCAACTGAAGCTTTGGGCGAGCTAACCTGGGCAATGCTGAAGAGCTCACCCTGGAAGTGTGGGTGTGGGAGAACTGGAGAGTTGACCAACTCAACTGCCATCAGGCCTGGATCCAGGTCTTTGAGCTACCCCACCCCAACGTCTACCTCATCTACGGACTGCTGGAGCACGTGAAGAGGCCAGTCCTGCAGGTCCATAACTGCAGGATCCCCAGGACACAGCAACAACAGGATGTCTGAGAGGAGTCCCGGTGAGGATCTGGTATCGATAGTACAGCAGAAGCCAGGGGCCTTGGAACCAGACCAGTGATTCATAGCAATGATAATTTGCAAGTAAAGGTGGATGGACAAAGTCTATACTGTAGGGCACCCCAAGGCACACTACAGTTTTCCCAAGAAAATATTCTTTTTATGTTTAACTTTGTTTTCTTAGGGGGAGAGTTGCAAGAGTGGGGGCAGATATGACAGGATGGGAAGATGAGGATTGGGGTGCATGGTGTGGAACTCGCAAAGAATCAATAAAAAGGTTGTTTGTTTCTTTTTAAATTCCCAAATGGACCATAGACTATAAGGTAGTGGCCAAAAGCAACTGAAATGATCCCTGCTGTTTGTCTGTTCTTATTAATTAATTAATTAATTAATTTATTTATTTATTTATTTATTTATTTATTTATATTGCCCCAAGTTCAAGAATGGGTGGGTCTGTGTCTATAGATACCGAAAAGAAAACAAGAATAGGGAGTTTGGAAATTAGTGTGAGGGTTTCACAACGGTGCCTTACCTCCCCAGCCCCTTGAGAATGTTCCCTTTTGACATAATAACAAATCTGTTTATGTTTGCAAAGGATTAGCCACGGACCCTGCTTCTGCAGGAAAACTCAGACAAGGATTTAGTAAGTCTTCTAAAACAGATTAACTCCTGGAGACCAGGTGAGCACATGGCTACATACACCCACTGATCGATGGGCGGTGTGGCTGGTCATGTGTCCAGGGTCCAGTGAGTGAACCTCCGAGAGAAGGGCCTAGAGCAATCAAGGCCTGAGAGGGCCTGACAAAGTGCTCGCTGTGCCCGTGGTTCGTCAGGGCACCTTAAAGTGTGTATACAGGTGCGTATGTGTGAAGTGTGCCTGTCCGTGTAGAAGCCAAAGGACAAGCCGAGGTCTTATTCTTCAGGTACCAGCTGACTCTTTTCTTTTGAAGCAGTGTTTCTCACTGACCTGGAATACAAGTAACTAGGTGAGGTGGCTATTGAACACCAGGGAATCACCTATTTCTGTCCCCCTAACCCTGGGATTATAAACACCCTTCACCATTACTGGCTTTTTTAAAATAACAACAACAACAAAAAAAAAAAACCCATAGGTTCTGAAGATTAAAATCACATCCTCATGCTTGCAAATCAGGCAGTTCACTGAGCTATCTCAACAGTCCCGGTTATGTCTTAGCTAGATAAGAAAGGGAATACTCCTTTCCTTTCATCTAGAAGCCCCTGACTCTGCCATTTTTTTTTTTTTTTTTTACGAATATACTTCCCCTAAAAAGATATCTTGTGCTCACATCCACGAACTCATACATGTCATCCTGGATAGTTCAGCTGGGTATACATAATGAGTCCATTGTGATTTAAGTTGACGGTCTGAGGCTGGCCCAGAGACTAAGTAAGTACCATGTTTCCCAGGACTTCAAAGGTTACCTAACATTTTCCATGTGGAAAACCAAGGTGATGTTCATGTCCTTGCTCTTTCTATCTTTAGAATGGCTTCCTGGAGCTCTGCTGTCCAGAAACACCACTGCAGAAGGCCAGTAATGTCTGTTCTCGTCTGGCATCGTTCAGAACAAGTGACATTAGCTTTCGATTTTATCTGCGTTTTTCACATTTTTCAAAAGTCATTAAATGTATCACCTTAAATCGTGATGTCTGGTTTAAAGATTGAAGATTTGTTTGAAGTATCCTTAATACATTTAAGAATAACAATGTGTTTTTGATATTTATATCCTTGTGTGAACTAGTCATTAGAGAATCTTAGTTGTCTGATAGGAACATCAGCTTTCAACCCACTTCATTCTATGTAAAAAACCATGACATCCTCCCTTTTTATTGATAATGTGCACCTATTAAACTATGGTTAGTAATTATTCCTACTTTATTTTTAATGCTATGATTTTTTGTTTATTTAATGTGCATGCTGCGGGTGTAAATTATATGTAGTATGTACAGGCACCATGTGCATGTCTTGTGCCCTGCAGAAGTTAAGAAGAGAGTGTCAGATCTCCTGGGACTGGAGTTACAGACATTTGTGAGCAATCATCTGGGTGCTGGGAACCAAACCCAGGTCCTCTCCAAGAGCAGCAAGTGCTCTTAATTACTGGGTCATCTCTCCAGCATCCCCATTCTTACCCTACATATTCCTGTATATGCCTGTCAGAGATAGGACAGTCTACCAAAGTCTGTATGCCCCCATTCATGTGTGTGTGTGTGTGTGTGTGTGTGTGTATAGTCATTGTATACTAGGCAGGGATCTAAGTTGTAGATCTGACTGCCTCTGCCTCCCAAGGGTTGGAACTGAAAATGTCTACCACCATGTTCAGCCCCAGATTATATTTCTTGGAGTGGAGGGGAAAGATTGAGGATACATTCTCTTGCTGTGAAAAAAAAGGCTTTAAGGCAATGGTTCTCAACTTTCCTAATGCTGCCACCCATTAACACAGTCCCTCGTGTTGTGAACCCCCCAACCATAAAATTATTTTTGATGCTACTTCAGAACTTTAATTTTGCTAATGTTATGAATTGTAATTTAAATATCCATTTTCCGATGATTGAGACAGGTGGAGCAGCCTTAGACTACATTTGTCTATCATAGCCAAACCCGAGGCACTCTAGTCTCGTTTTTATCATTGCTGTGTTTACAGAGATGTGCTTGGTGCTGAGTCAGCTCTTCCTTCTTTCTGGAGTCTGAAGGGTCAGGAAACATCCGTTTGTAGGCATTTACCCTTGGTTCATACTTTTTAATTCATGAACGTTTTCTTAATTGGGGGACTTAGTTAAGAAAACTAAACCACGTTCTCTGTCAACATGTCTGCAAGAAGAATCCCAGGCTACTCCCACTGCCCCACTGCCGGTGCGGCATTCCGAAATTCCAATGATCTAGACYGTGGGGACCAAATGCCATTGTTTCACATACAGGAAAATCAAGTATTTTCTGCAACTGACCACAGACTGCAGTAGCCTATRTAAAGGTATTTGTGGAAGCATCTGTAACCAGACCTTGGCTGAGGTTAACTATTGTTTGGGGAGACTGCCTTCCCACCCAGAGGAAGAGGGGGACTGTGGGAACTAAGATATCTCAGAACAGTGAGTTTGATCCCGTGAGGTTATCTTGCTGCCTCATTGTCTACTCTTGGTCAACTCGGGCTTATGGGTCCTGATCTCACAGCTGATCCCATAGTGCAAGGTTTCCCCACTACCGTAACTGGCTTCAACCCAGTCCCACCTTGGCCTTGTTGACAAGATTTCTTCAATATACAAATGAACTCAAGGCTTCCTGTTTGTTCTCTCAGACCCTCATATAAGGCTAACACACACACACACACACACACACACACACACACACCAAAACAATACAACAAAAAAACCCTGTTGTATCTAAAGGGTATAATGTTCTTTGAAGAAATCCTAATAGGGAACAAGTTTTCTAAGAGGCACCAGAAATCGACTATAAACACTATTGTGAAACTGAATCATGGCAGTCCAGGATATGATGGCTAGACCTGTGCATCAGAAATAAATCATGTGACATCATAAGACTCAGAACTGAGAATGTGACCTGAGTTCATAGGTTTTCCTTAAGTCATAATTTATTCAAAAGAGGTAGGGTTCCCATGGGTGCTATAAAGTACTTTCAGGAGAAGAAATGACCAGGAGGGGGCGTAAGAAAACTGAGGTTTTCTAGCTCAATGGGTATGTGACCCACATCCACATTGATGCCACTGGTGTCGCTAAATGAAAAGACAGAAAGATTGCTAGATGCTTAGCGTTTATTGTATGTAGATATATATGCTGGGGATACAGTCTCAAAAAGGAAATACAGAGTCTTCAAAGGTTAGGAGATATATGCTGGGGAATACAGTCTCAAAAAGGAA
>BDUI01002204.1:11888-24670 GCA_002335545.1 Apodemus speciosus | reverse complement strand
AGTAGCTGCAGTGGAAGCCTGGTTGAGTAGTGACATTCACAGGCACGTATAGGGAGCCACCACTCCGCATTCATCCAGCGACATTTACTGAGCCAAGAACTTTGCTGGGCTTGAAGATATAAAAATGAATACGACACAACGGCTTTACTTCTAGCTAAAAGAATTCACCTAAACAAAAGGGTTTGGGGGATGTGTTAAGCACTATGGCCAGCCGAGGTATGCACAAAGGGTTGGGGCCAAAGGAAGGCGTCATAAATTCTTTCTGGGAAATCAAGCTTCCAGACAGTGAGGGAAGACACTAAGAAAGGGTGGGGTATTTCCTTGAGATAAACTAGAGGTCTTTCTTTACGATGTTCGGCAAAGGAAGGTCGTTAATTTTAAGATTTACAAACTATTGTTACTGCTGGAGCTATCTCAGTCCACTATCTGTTTCATTTGTTTCTGACACACTCTGACATTTCCAGCAGTTCTAGGACTAGAAAAACCTCACGATGTGTAATCATTGTGGTCCTGCCATAATCCCAACACGGAATGAGTCCCTGGCATGAACTTAGATCTCAAGTTCAAAGATGTTTTGAAACAAACAAATGAAAAACAAACTTCAGAGAAGCCAGACATGCTGTTAATGCTTCTTCTTAAAGTAAAGAAAAGAAAGGATCACCTGATTATATCATGGTTCACATTCGTCTTTATGTCTGTGTTTTAAAAAGAGGAGAGCATGTTGAATAGATGTCTACTCACTGTCATTCATTATGCATACCATATTCCTACTTATAGCATAGTTGTGACAAAACCTCCATTGTTCACTGCCCACTCGCCCCAAACTTGAGTCATTCTAATGTAAGCATGAGAAACTCCCGGCTCCTTTGGGGTGTATTTCCAAATTCCTCTGTGTTAAATTGAGGTCTAATTTTTCCTGTGCCTGGTTTTCACAAGAAGGTCCAATCCCCCCCCCACGCACACCCCCCCTTGTGCTCCCTTTCAGCTGTCAATAAACAGAGGCAGTCAATCCCTGCAGCTTTACAAAGCTGGTTAGACAGAGCCTTTCACTCCTTCAGGAAAACAGCGCATTGATTTCAGCCAGTTCCCAGGGTGCAGTTGGAACAAAGAGATCAAAGGCCCACCTCTCTCTCCCTCCAAAGCTTTCATTAGGCCCAGCCCAGACTAACTGCGACAGGTCTCCTTGAGACCAGGAGAGGGCCCGACAGACCACCTCATGGTTCAATTCAAATTCATCCGTTTCCTACATTCCAGAGACAGTCCAGAATGCTACCCGTGACAAAACGACACAATCGTCTAGCATAATATACTGCTCACTAGTTCATCCAAGGTCAGGGGGAGAAAACAGGCATGGAAGCAAGTCCTAGGTTTCTGGGGCCTGCTGGGCCTCAATGGCCCTCTGACATTCCACAAATAAACTTCTCTCTTGCTCTCCCTTTCTCCCTCGTGCGGTAGTGCGGTATCTTAAGGAGTGATGATCTACTTAACCGTCTGAAATTTCTTTCATGCCACTGAACCCAAACTCTCTGGAAACTTTATTCCCAACTTAACAGTTGTGTAAGTGTGGTGGAAAGCCCCCACCACACACACCTCGCAGCCCCTTATCAATTCATTCCTGTGTCCCAGCAAAGCCACTATACCATACAACAGGCTCCTGGTCACTCCAACTGAAAAGTATAATTTCTAACTGCTAGGCGTTCCCGGAAAGCACCACCACCCCCAGGGAAGGCCACACAGCTCAGAGAAGAGTATAGTTTGTATAAATTCTGTTTGCTAAACAGAAATAGGAACAGGGGCGAAACAAGTTCGCTTTTTTCCTTTGACTTGGGGAATCTAGCTGGGTAGCCAGGTCCTAAATAGTGGTCTCTGTGTGAGGGAGTCCTTGCGAGTTTGTGGGAGTGAAGAGGGCTAGCCAAGGGCAGGGTGAACTAAAGGAGTCTGAAAGAAAATGTGTTTTCCCAAGGGGGGTTACCTCTCCTGAACAAACATAATTAAAAGGGTTTCTAAATTTGCCCTTGAATTCAGAACTACTCTTTTGACGCGACCTTCACCAAACCCTGTAATGAAATGTGTTCGCGTCTGTCACTCATCCTGAGTAAACAGGAGGAGAGATGGGTTACCTTTCAAAATTCCTAAACTGAAGAGAAAATAAACAATATTGGAGCTAAAGGTATGGAAACCCCACTTCTTGACGCAGAACACACCCTTCCCACATGCCCAGTCCCAAGCCTCAGTACAGTACYGGGGCTCACCACAGATTTCCTGAGCCCTGAATTCACTGATTCTTGTCTATCTTTAACTGCCACAGAGGTGCCACAGAGAGTTAGTCAACAGCCCTCTGTGAAAGGCTTCCACTTATGTTCAAGGTTAGACAGGAATGAGCTTTTAAAACGCCAAAGCGGCCATCTCAGCATGGTACTCAGACACTCATGCTGCTGGGTCACGGGTTCAAGGCCAACCCTAGGCTCAATAATGACCCTCTCTCAGAAACCTAACGAAGGAAAAAAAAAAAAGACAAAAGGGGAAGGGAAGACTACAAAGGCAGGGAGAGGGAGATAGGAGGCTTGTGACAAAGACAAGTGACTACTTTATCAAGAATGTTAAGCTAAATCTGTCCATTGACGCACTTTAGGTTAAGGGGTCTCTAACATCTCTGCTTTTCGAGTCTTCTGAAATGGAGACAGAAATAGCTGTCAAGAATTTCTTTACAAGGTACTGTGAAATTAACATGCCTGCGAAGCTTAATCATTACAGGAAGCTGGTCTTATGAACAGCTTCGCATAATTGCAGGTCACTCTGACTCAAACGAGGTTCTCTGGAAACTCATTAAGTTCCTCTAAATCAAATCATTTTTCAGAAGTACTCATGAAATTTACTACTTAAAGAAAGCCTGTGGCAAGGGTCAAATACACTCATCGGTTCATTTGCCTATCCTTCAGAAGCATTTGCAAAGAACTGAGRTATTACACCTTAATCTTCCTCACAACCGACTGAGACATTATGAATGTGTTTCTCAGAGAGGAGAAAATGGTCTCTTGCAAGGTAAAGAGTCTTGCCAATTTCAGSATGGAAACTCCAATTCAGTCTCTAGATCTCACTCCCATTAGACACAGACACTCTGTACYATGGATATGATTACCCACTGAAGTCCTCTCTCCCCAAACACATCGACTACGCAATTATGTTTGACTACCCTCAAAATAATTTCATCTCCTAGCATTGGGGATCAGTTGAAAAGGACTTTAAAATACCAGTTTATGGACCAAATAACAAAAATATTTTGCCCCAGGTCATTTACAAAGATATTCCCCTGGGATAAGAGAAGGCAAGATGCTGGGAGATTTAAAAAAAAAAAAAAAAAGAAGAAGAAAGAAAGAAAAAATATGAACTTACGAAGCCAGCGACACTCTACACCAATCTAGCAGGAACAACCTGAAACAAACAAAGAGTATTTGTTGACTATCCCACAGCAGTTGAGTGTGTGCCTTGGTTGACGGTACTATTTTGAGACTGTTGGAGATTCAAATCCACTTTTAAAGACAGCCTTGACTTAATTTCCCCCAGCATCAAGATTTCACAAAACTGTATATTATATTACAGCTAAAATGCCGTCAATTCAGAACCTTTTTAAGATTTCTTCAGTCTTATTGGATGTGTGCATTGACTTGTGCACTTTCACCACAGGCTTACATCACCATCAAAGTCGCGATACAGGTCAGGTCCACCACCACAAAGGGCACTCCCCCACCACACATGGTCCTTTCATATCCCAAGCCTAGCTACCACCAGCAAGCTCCACCTGTTTCCACATTAAACATGGGTCCACTTCTTAAGATAAACAAGATGCCTGTCATACCTAAGAGACTACTAGCAACCCGTGTATTAAATCATGATTAAAAACAATTCTCATTTTATGCATTGGGAAAAGTTTTAATTCAGAAACAAATTTTCTTTCTTCTCATGGCTATTTCTGGATAAACAACGTTATTTTAAAGCCCAAAACTGTTCAAGTGGACTTGATCTCTGAATTCTCATTCCATACTTTCAATGTAGCTCTAACAAGAAACTTTTAGATATTTACCAAAGGACCATGTAAGTCTTTTACATATTTCTTTAATTAGTAGACATATACCACTATCACCCCCTGAGTGGCCCAAAAGGAAACTAAGACACTGGAAGGCTGAATAAATTATATATAATTACACTAGCAGTGTTTTGGGACCAGATCATTGGTGTCTAGGTGCAAATGTCCCTTAAGATAATCAGTATTAATGACATCAAAATATGTCGTGCTATCATCACAAAGTCCCCAATTATTGCTAGACTTCACCTTAATATAGAGAAATTGAATAGGAAAAATGTCCCCAAACAATGATACGAGTGTTCTATTCTGTATGTTCTATAACCTAAACTGGTCTGGAATTCTCAATTATGTTGTTTCAATCTCCCATGTATATGCAGCACATCAACCAGACCCAAACGGTAATTTACAAAGTGAAAATTGTTCTGTATTCAAACACGAAATGATAGAAAATGATCAAAACAAAACAAAAAACCAGAGGATGGAGCACAGAACAGGAAAGACCCCTAATTAGAACAACAAACCGACTGCGTAGCCATGCTGACCCTTGAAAAACACTCATTCATCTGGCAAAGGGGAAGATGAGACGTGAAATTTTCAGTCACAGACAAAAAAGCTTCAAAATTGGGCTCTTTAGCCAATAGATACATCTAGCAGCCTAAAGGTAATATCCAAATAATGATAATAATTTAGTAGAATACTTATCAGGACAAAATTTCTGTAGGCTTTATTATCTTAATGACACAGCATTATTACTGAAGAATAGTAGCTATTTTCTCTTGCAAAACAAAGCAACATATTTATGCATAACTGTGGCGGGTCGGCCCAGGAATACTTAAAAGGCATGTAGCCAATAAGCCACTGATGTCCTGTTCCAGAAACTCGGGCTATKCTTTGTTTACAGATGTCCTCTTCACGGTCTAGGGTCGGGAGGTGGCCAAGGGAGCTGGGCTCATTACTAGCATAGATGGCTGTGCGTGTAAGTTATACATAAAAGCAAGGGAGTGGAGCAAGCTTCGCTTCCATATGAGGCTGTTCATTCCTATTCCCCACTGTAAGGGATGGAGTCAATTCTACCTTATCCACACCTTAATCAATCAGGAGTTCTAAAATGCTTATATTTTATTCCATTTCTAGAAGCCACTATTAGTTCCTATATTTTAACTAAACTTTATAAGAACCTCGCAGTTAATCAAAGGCACTTTCTTCACTGTGAGAACACATACACACACTGAGCGCTTCAACTCTGATGACTTGCTCTCGCCAAGACTTGGGAGACTGTCCAGCTTCATAATGCCTCCCCATACTGAGGTCATTCCACCCCTTTCCTCTCTTCCAGCTGCCCTTCCTACGCCTAAAGCTTGTATGCATGTCCATCAACACCCTTGCCTCATGGCTCGCCCAGAAAACAAAGGCTATTGGATAAGGCATCTTACCTTTCCAGCTCTAAATATCAGACTTCTCTCCAGCCCCAGGACGCCATCTTCCTACAACCGGAAGCCATCTTCCTACAACCGGAAGCCATCTTCCTACAACCGGAAGCCATCTTCCTACAACCGGAAGCCATTCCCCGCCTCTCTGTCTAGACGTTTCTCTACGGTTTCATGCCCTCCCTTTGCACTAAGGCACACATCCCCACTGTTCAACATACTCKGCTATATCCCAACTTAAAAAGCAAACGCGCCTTGAACTGATAGCCAGAGCTGATAGTACAGCTCTGCCCAACTTCTGCCCTTTCTCAGAGAAACTTCTGGAAGGTCCTCATTGCCTTGCTTCCTATTCCCCTGGATGACTCTTCTTTAAAACACTTTTACAAAGGATAATTTTTAATGCCACCAATGAATTCTTACCCTCATTTTAAAAGTCAGGAGGCTGCCAATTAAGAGAGACTATAAGGCTGTGAGTGAAGACACCTGTTTGGAGATACTCAGGAGCCCAGGTCCTTTCCAAAGCACTCAGGACATAAGACTAGGGACTTCAAGTACCTACACCTCTTTCCTCTTACCTACATCATCCTCCATGCAGAAAAACCAGAGACTTACTCCGTAGATAATCACTAATCTTCGTTATTTTTATTTGAGAAAGGAATTACCCTTATGCCTCCATTCGCTATTTGCGTAACTTAATTTTCTTAACAAACTGAAGAATTGATGGTTCTATCTCCTTGATAAAATTCAATCGTGGCTGAAAGGGAATAAAAAATCTTTCCCTATCACCTTAGTAGAGCAAGCACTTGACCTTGATCACCTGGATTCAGGGACCCTGTGCTTTGTAATAGCTCCTTTCTCTTAGTTGTTCCCAATAGATGGTGATGAGATAAGGGTGCCATTCTGAGTTATAAGACCCAGTCCCATTACCTCCAAGAGATAAGAGAATTTAGAGTTGATGTAAATTCATTACAATGCCTGGAAAAACTGATTTATCTATCACAATGGGACTGTGAGAATTTACATTGTCAAGATAAGAGCCTCAATTCAGGTGATCAAAGAGTGTAGTTCCCCTGGTGTTAGCTCAAAGCTGACTTAGCATTACATAGCTTGGCACTGGCCTGGAGGTCACCCCACATCCTACCCTCAATTTTCCAGGCACAAAGACAACTGCGCTTCCTTAGATCCAAGGCCTGGATGAACATGACCCTGCCTCTGATCCATTCTTGCTGGACTTTCTTCAACTGCACAATCTCACTGAGGAGAGAAGTCCCAGCATCTATTGGAGATATTAACCACTCTCAACTACAACAATGCCAGGTTCATAAAACCATGGATTCTATCTCACAGGCATGGGAGAGTTGGAGGTATTGAGACAAGACCATCACTAGTTCAAGGCCAGCTTTCACTACATGGTGAGACCCAGTTAACAGAGAATGTCTAGAAGATTGTGAAGGGTATAGGTTCAGGAAAATGTTGCTAAATTAAATTGCCTGAAGGCACATTAGGAGGAGGACTAAATAAAGACTAAGCTCTCTAACAGAAGCCAGGGAGACCCAGATGGCTTCACTGAAGTCTAAGAGGAACCACAGAAATGAGACAATAAACCTACAGCATTCATCTGAGAACCATACCTTTCAAATGGAAAAAAAAAAGAAAAGAAACAAAGGGTATGTTTCTTTGCACATATGAGTGCCTGGAAACACAATATATAAATAAATACCTAAGAAAACATCCAAGTTTGGAAGACTATTGTGCTGTCACAGACAAAGGCCTCTCAGGTTGAARTGTTAAAATGACCCTTGGGCCCCTGCATTTCCACTTTAGGAAGTGAGTAAAAAAAATGGTTAGTCCCCAAGTGAGGTAATTTCTCTAACCCTCCCTTCCACCGGTGACTAAGAACAGGAAGATGCTCAAAACACTGACCAGATGGACTCAGAGCCCAGGAAGAAACATTTTGCTTCCCTTGGGGTATCCTGTCTCAAACTTGCTGCACTTCAATCAATGACATTTTTGAGTATAAACTTATATTTTAAAAAAATCACAGACTAGGTTTAGATCTGTATCATTTTTATAATTTCAAAGAAATGTCAGGAGTCCCTAATCTTCCTGTACATCTTGGATTTCAAAGCCTCACGCTGAATGGCACATCCCTGTGTTCTGTAAGGCAGAACACAGGGATGTGCTACAAGAATCTTCCATGGGCTTTTAGAAAGCAATTCCCTAGATTGCAGCTTGAAACGTCTCTTTAGAGCGCAACAAGGCATTACACTAAAAGCATGCGAGGCAGGCGTACTTCACGGAAGGCCGGCCAAATGATCAGCACCTCCACCTCACACAAGCTCTCAAGATCTCAACCAGGAGCCACAGTAATGGCGTTGTAAAAAGAAATAATAATAATAATAACTGACATTATGCCTGTAAAGATACATGACAGGGAATGAGAGACAGCATCATAAACACAAAAGCAGCTTGTCTCCATTGCAACGTTTTCCACCTGTCAATGACTCAGGTACAAATGGAATGAGTCCATCACATGCCTATGTCAAAGTACAACCCCAGGTGAGACTAAATCTAGAGACCCCACTGGTCCAGAAGTAACTGAGGTTAGATGAGACCAGAAGCGTTGGGCCCTATTTCAGTGGTTCCCATGCTTCCTGATGCTGTGACCCTTTAATATAGTTCCCAAAGAGCCACCTGAGCAGCCCCCAATTCCCTTCAATCTACTAGACCCAGGTGGTACTTCTGGTGGCTTAGGTCACCATTCCAAAGCTAGTGACAAATATTGGGATATTGGCAGAACCCACACACAAAACATGTTAAAAAAAAATAGCTCAAATATTTGTTAAAAGTCAGTGAGGCAAAGATAGAAAAACCCAAAACGTGGGGGAAACTGGGCTAAAGGTGTTGGGTGTGGCAGGGTACCTGCCTAGCATTTTTCAAGGCCTTGGGTTTGAAGCCCAGCCCTATAAAAACAAATGAAAAATTGAAACAATGAAATATCGAGTAAAGGGTGTTTTTCCTGTTTGTTTGAGTCCAATGAAGAATACTTAAAACTTAACCAATAGTAACAAAAATTAGAAGGGAAATCTAAAGAAAGCCTGAACTTGTTAGTCCACAGAATTAGCATGATCTCGAAGGTCAGAGTCTGAGCAGCACACTGACAATCAAGACAGAGGCACCTCTATGCTTGCTTTACTGTAAATATTTCTACTCAGTAATTTCATTTATTTAGCCATGTATTTTTAGCACCAAGGCAATACAGCCTGGACAAGCAAAAGCTTTCGAATCAGAGAAACCAGTCTTGCAACTTACTAACTATACGGTATTGGGCAAGTTTCTTGATCTCTTTGCTGAGTTTCTTCACAATTGAAAACAGAGATAATTCTACTTACCTTGCAAAACTAAGCACAATTATCATGGGTATTTAATAGTGGGAGCTGTTTGGCAATCGTGCTTTGTATGGTAAGTACCATGCAGGGCGTTTGAACAGAACCTCTAAGAACCTGACCAGCTGGAAATGACATTTAGATTTAAAAGAGAGAAAAAGGATGATGAAACCTAACAATTTAAGAAGAACCATACATCACCAGTAATAGGGTTCAGATCTAGCTAGAAGGATTATCACACAGCCTCAGAACAGGACCTAGAAAGTTTGGGTTGCAAATTAGTGGGGGTGAATATACTAAACATAGGAGAAATAGCAAAGGGAAGAAGACATCCACTGGCCCAGTAGGACCTTCTGGAACTGATAATGACCACCTGACCAGTCTAAGAAGCAACAGATATGGAGAGGCCAGCAAGGAAAGCTGGACATGAGCAAGGAGGGACTGCCAGGCTAGGAACAAAGAATCTCTTTTCACAAGGATTGGGATGCTGTGAGAATGTCTTAGCAAGTACTCATCCCTTGTGATGTGCAGGGCAAGAAACTGAACAGCAAGGAAATGACACGGGACAACAAGGGCCTAAARCTGTGGGGCTCATGGGAGCAAAAAGACTAGGAGGGAGTTGCAAAGCTTAATTTTATCAATTAAATAAGTGAATGAGTTTTCCCAAATTGGTACAGGTAGGTTCATCTTCCAATCCCCAATAGAATATTGACTGACCTCTAAGTCCTCAAGAACATGGCTGTATTCAAACAAGCCAAATACGCTGCCTGGCATGAAGGTGCTCAAAATATTGCTGGCGAATGAATATATGGTGGAAACACTCAACACAAAATTAGGAAATCCCAATGTATAGCTAATGTAATACGAGCTAGACTCATTTTCCCTTTCTGTAGCGGGGATTTGCCACGATATAGGCAAGTGTTGGATTTGTGCATGTGAAGCTAGCTCTATCTCTAGCCTATCAAAGACTCAGATAAAAATCGCTCTAGAAAGTCTGGAAGGTTGCCATGCTGGTTGTTAATCTCTTGTGCAATACTCTTTTAGGGCTCTATCATTCATTGTGTTCTTTGCTGTAGTCAAAGAACAGTTGCTTTATGACTCATAAGTCATAAAGTATCACACTAGAAAGTATATTAAATCCCAATCATAGATATATGCCCAAGGTTTAATTAACATGAACTAATTTGATGACTAAACAATAATTAGAATCTATTAGATGTCAAAAAGTCAAAGGAGAAAACAAATTGAATGTGACCTAGAGGACAGGAACAGTTCATAACTCTCACCAGTATTCTCGCCAGCTTCACAGGAGAGATCCCCGTTTTCCATATTTTATGGATGGGAAAATTAAGATGTTGGGAAGCTAAACAATTCCCCCAAGATTTTACAGTACCACCAAGGGATTGAACTAGGAAAGCAACTGGGCTCTGCGATCTAAGAGATTAGAGAGTGGACTTAATAAGATCAGTATCATTCATGAGTCCACAGCACTGAGCACTGGTGAGACACAGCACTCCYACTTAATTCAGAAACAAGATAAGAACATCTATGGTTGCTATGGCTAATGCTTGTGGCCCGGGCCAGTGAAAGAACACAAAAGCAAGAGAATAGTTGGGATGGAGGAACTAGCTACTTGTAGAAACACGGAAACAAATGGAAATATATATTGTAATGATTATAAGGATCCAGAGGGTACCTAACAAAGTGTCCATGTGTCCTTTTTAAAGGACCAGTCAGGGACAGTTTTAAAGAGCCAAATGGGGTGAATGGAATGACTAGAAGTTACAGATACATCCATTCTTTTAAAATTAACCTATAAGTTCAAAGCTATTTCTACTTTTAAAAAAAATTCCAAGAGTGTCCTTCATGGAGAACTGGCACTAAAATTATTGTAGAGTTTAATCTAAAATTCATCACCTCATCACACCAAGAGAAGCAAATGTGATGGCATCAGTAGATACAGAAGGCACTGGACAAGTTTGAGGTTGGGTATACATCTACAGAATCACCACTGGGCAGGTCTAGAAACAGTTGAGAGGTCAGCTGACACGAGAATTCCTAGTACCTAGATACTGGCTTCTAATCCCTGTCCTCAAGTGAACAGAATCAGGACTTGAAAAACAGTCAGTTCTAAGGTGGGAGGGGGACATGTTTATGAGTTCACAGCATTTATCAAAGCACCAGAATGTAGCACCTTGAGATCGTTCCCTCAAAATATTGATTACTATGGTGGCTTTAACATAGATCTGTAAATTATTTTAAATTCTTCCCGTCTCTTAAATTTGGACTCTCTTCTAACAACAAGAATAGATAACAGGGAATTGTGGTATAATGATGAGAAACAGAATAGAAACCACAGTTTCTGTCTAACCCAACATCTACATGTTGGGTAAACATGGCTACTTGATATGGATACCATGTGACCCCAGAGAAGATACAAATTGGAAGGGTAAATACCTTGTGATATTCGACACCCAAATCTAAACCATCTATATAACTTTAAATACCTTGTGATATTCGACACCCAAATCTAGACCATCTACATAACTGTAAAAGTACACAAATCTAAATTAGAAGGTAGTCATAACAGTAGCAAAATTACAGTTGTGAAGTTACAGTGGAATAATTTTATGGTATTTACGTAGAGGACTTATACCACATAAACTGTATTAAAGGGTCACAGCATTAGAAAGGTTGAGAACCACTGGCTTAAAGTATTATGCCAATGTCAACTTATTTCTGTAAATGTATAATGGTTCTATAAGACATTAACACAGGGAAGCAGATGGAAAGTGTACAGGAATACTCTACTATTTTGGCAAATCTAAAACTTTTATAATTTTATAATTTTTAATTTAATGTTTAAGTTTACTTTTCCAATCTGTTTGCTTTTCCTTGCCTTATTGTATAGGCAAGAACCTCTAAAACTTATTTAACAGACATTTTAAGGGTAGACACCCTTTCTAAAATTATTTTCTCCTTATATGTAGAATAATTATGCATTTAGGAAATCCTTCCAAAGATATACACTACTCAAATAATGAGTGAATTTGGCAAAGTAACAAATTACAAGATTAAGGAACAAAAATCCACTGTTTTTATATTGAACAATATAAAGGGGAAAAAAAACTTGGAGAAAAATCATAATAGCATAAAATGTAGACAATGAGACTTAATMGTGTATAAGTCCTCTACGTCGTAATATACAGAATAGCTAAGAGTAATTGAAGAATTTGTAAAATGGAAATGTATACTTTAGTCATAAATAGCAATTTCCAATATGATGCCAATGGATAGGTCAATGGACTATTTTCAAAAAGTATTCTGTAAAGCCAGTACTATAATCACAAATAAAACTGTGAACGAGTCTTAAAATGGGCATCCACAAGCTCACTCTAAAYTTAATACACAAATGCAAAGWATTTCATCGAAAGTTATGGAAAGAAAAAAAGCCAAGGGTGGAAAGACGGCCCAGTGTGTGAAGTGCTTGCTGTACAAACATGAAGACTTTAGGTGCCCAGTACCACATAAAAAGTGAGGCCTGGCACCTCAGTGCTGTGGAAGGAGAGACAGGCCACTGGGCGGGGCTTGCTGGCACGAAGTCCAGAAAAAGGGTGGGCTCCAGGTTCACTAATCCTGCCTCAAATGCCAAGATGGAGACACATGTTGACCTCTGGCCTTCATATTTGCCCATATAAGGAAGTATACATGCATATAACACACACACACACACACACACACACACACACACAGGGAAGGGAGATTAGGGAAGCTACAAGAACTTGCTAAGGGCTTTAGGTCTAGAAATGTAACCTAGTGGTAGAATGCTTGTCTAGCTAGCATGAGGCCCCCTTTCTAATGCCTAGCGTAAGAAAAAAAAAAAAA
>BDUI01002203.1:121020-139594 GCA_002335545.1 Apodemus speciosus | reverse complement strand
TATTGACAGCTTTTCAAGCTTTCCAGTTACAACTGTTTTAACAGAAGAAACAATAACAAAAAATAATAAAATTAGTCATTACATATGTTATTTGTCTATACTGAATGTTCCAAATCAGATTAAGACAAATATTATAACTGACTATTACAGTCAATCATTTGAAATGTTTTATTAACAATTTATTATTAGTCATATTACTGAGATTCTTTATAATCCTCAAGGACAAGATATTGTGGAACAGGCCCATAAAACTTTACAACAATATTTTTATAAATAAAAGAGAGGAGAATCATATCTCTGTATACCACAAACATTTTAAAATTTTAATGCCAGGGAACTCTCTGAGTGTGGAGAAGAGGGCATGTTTGTGTTTTTTCTGCAGGATGCTGAAAGAACATGCTAGTTGCCAGAGTATACTAATGCTGAGACAAAGAATGATGCTGATTATAATCATTGAAAATGGCGGCGGTACGCAACACCTTTGGATGCCTCCTACTAATGCTGACATCACAGACATCTACAGACTCAAATCCCTTTTTACATGGCGATTTTAATTAGACAAATTATAAACAGATTAAAGGGTAGATAATGGCTACTGCTGATTGCCCCACTTCAGGGTGTCAAAAGGCCAAATATTTAAATTTTACAGATTTCAAGTGTAGACCAGATAGAACGTGGCCTGCCATTTGTCTTCTTTAAGACATCCACAGGTTTTACTTTGGTTGTTCAGAACCCTTGGGAGAGCCTCTGGACTTCTCCTCGTGAGATTACATCCATTTAAAACACAATTTTACACCCCCAGCTAGTTTTCTAACAGATGATGAGTCCTGCAAGGCCTCTAATCCCTCTACAAAGGGGTGGTGCACACATTTACAAATTAAGCTAACCACTTATGCAAAGTATCCCAATTTAAATTGGCAAAAGGGTTATGAATGTGGTCTTCGCCTCTATAAATTTGGCTTAGATACAGGTATTATTTTCTCTATTAAGCTCCTTAAAGAGCCTTTACATCATACACAGCCAGTCTCAATGGGGCCTAATCCTGTGTTGGTACCTTGTCCTGTTTCTCCTAAAGGAGTTGACCAGGACACCACCCATGCTCCTTCTCTTAAAGGCACCTCCCTACCTTCTGTATTAGCCGTCTGGCCACCAGCCAGGCCACTAGCCACTATTCTGCCTGTACCACCTCCACAGCCAGATTTTACTAAAAATCTTGTCCTTTCTTTAGTTAATCAGACTTTTCTTACCTTAAATGAAACTTCCCCTGAACTTGTTGAAGACTGCTGGTTGTGCTACCATTCCCAACCACCCTTTTATGAAGGAATTGCCATTCTCGGTGATCCCCTCCATGCTGATGATCCATGTCACTGCCATTGACAAAAGGGCGCTTCGCCAGGTTTTTCATTAACCCAAATATCTGGCCTGGGACTTTGTGTGATCTCTAGTGGAACAAATATCCCCTCAGTTTATACTCATTTGTGTATGAAACCTTTTCTCCCCCTCCTGGCAATTTTTTAATTCTCCCCCCAGATGGAGCCTGGTGGGCGTGTCTTGATGGCCTCATACCTTGCCTCCCAGCCTCGGTTTTTCAAAATCAAAAGAATGGAGAGAGCCCTGCATTTTGCATCCTTATTATGATGGTTCCTTGTTTAGTTTATTATCATTGTGAGGATTTTTTTTAAACCTGTAAGATCTATCTGCATCCACTGGTGGCTCCACCTCTCTGAGCCGCTCCCACAGAGAACCTATCTCTGCTGTCACTATCTCTGTCCTACTTGGCCTCAGAGCTGTGGGAGCGGGGACAGTTATTTCTTCCTTTGTTCTTTCTAACTCTAGGTACACAGAGGTAAGTGCCACCATCGATCAAGATGTCCAACCCCTTCAGCAGGGGATAATTGATCTCTCCAACTCCATTGACTCCCTAGCTGAGGTTGTCCTCCAAAATAGGCGAGAACTTGATCTCCTGTTCCTTCAACAGGGCGGACTTTGTGCAGCTTTAAAAGAAGAATGCTGTTTCTATACTAGTAAAACAGGAGTTGTAAGAGATAGCATGGAAAAAAGTCAGAGAAGGACTAGAAAAACGAAAGAGAGAAAGAGAACAGGCAGAAAGTTGGTATGAAAATTGGTTTTCCACCTCTCCATGGCTCATTACCCTTTTACCCAGTATCCTAGGACCCTTTGTAGGTCTATTATTGTTATGTTCTTTTGGACCATGGGCTTTTAAATGCCTCACTACCCTAATTAAACAACAGGTAGCTGACTTGACAGCCAAGCCCATTCAGATACATTACCATTGTTTTGGCTATGGAGGATCAAGAGATGACTACCCAGCCCCCCAGGGCAGTTACAAAACAGCCCAAACAGCACAATCATGGAAACCAGCAAAGAGAGCATCCCTGTCACAGCCATTCCAGCCGGGACTCCAGAAGGAGTCCACAAGCTCAAAGTGCCAATAACAATAACTTTGCTGAGTAGTTGCCAATGACGGTCACCTCCCCAGGGCTACCCCCACCTAAGACAGGAGTCTCTGGAGGCTGGCAGACGGGATGATGACTGGGTAGATTCCTAAGACAGGCGCTGCTCCATTCCTTTGGTGCCTCGTCTGCTTTTCATCAATGGCTGTCTGACCTCTGCTCTCTTTAATACAGAGAAAGGGGAGATGCCAGGCACGATTCTCACTTAGATCTCAAAACCTCCTCCTTTCAGCCATCTTACATGCTCAAGCCTGCCTTTAGAAGGAAAAATATTAGCTTTATGTTTGCAAATATCAAGTTGGTCAGCACATATAGAGCTCGTGTTGGTTAGAACAAACAGAGCTCACCTACAGTTAGGTTACTATAACAATCTCTTTCCACTTCACCTCCTTGTGACCAATTTAGTTTGCCAGCTTCCTTGAAGCCAAGCCAGCTTTGTCATGAGATTCCGAGAGAAAATTCTGAGAGACTACTTCCTAGAGACAATGTTTAGAGACAGTGCTTGCCCCCTAAGAGACTGTTCCCTGGAGACAATGTTTGCCCCCTCATACCACCTCCCTATATCCCGCTTGCTTTCCTTTATATTGCAGTGTGTAAAACAATAAAATTTGACAGCTTGATCAGAATACTGTCTTGCTGTCCGTCTCTCACGTCTCTTGTCTCTCGTCCTCTCCTAGGTGGTCCGGGGACCCTGTTGACTGTCCTCTGGGATGGGACACCCAACAATATAGTTTGATTTTTTAATCCATTTTTGTAATGACTTCAATTTTGGGTAAGTGACAAATGTAGTGTGTATGTATAAAACATCTGTAACATTTTAAAATGCATAGGTGTAATAACTATATTCACATTATGGGAAATGTATCTATAGAATTTTTTCATGTTGCAAATGTAAATATCTATTGCCTGTAAAAAAAAAAAAAAGAACAAAATGATAAAAATGATGAGGAGGAGAGTGACAAAACCAACAAAAGTCCTTTTCTCCATCATCATGACTGTGATGCTTTGGATAAGAACAACCCCCATAGCTTCATATTTTTGAATGCTTGGTCATTAGGCAGTGGCAGTATTTGAGAGAGATTAAGTGTGCCCTTCTTTGAGTAGGTGTGGCCTTCTTGGAGGAAGTGTGTCACTGGGGATGGGCTTGAAGGTGGGCTTTGGGGTTTCAAGAACTCATTCCAGGCCAAGTATCTCTCTTTCGGCTCCCTTCAGATCTAGATGTAGAACCCTCAGCTCCTCTCCAACACCATGTCTGGCTACATGCTGTCAAGCTTCTTGCCATGCTGATAATGGACCAAACCTCTGAAATTTTAAGCCAGCCCCAATTAAATGTTTTAAGAGTTGCCTTGGTCTTCGTATCTCTTCACAGCAGTAAAACAATGAGCAAGACAATTTCCCTGGTGATCAGTATTCTATTAATATCCTTTTCTATGAATTTGACTACTTCAGATATCCATCTTAATGAAATCATTCACTAAATCATTTTTTGGTGGGCTTATTTCTTTTACCACAGTATCTGCGAAGTTTATACACATAAACTGTAGGCAGCTGTAAGTTATCCCTCTTTTTGAAAGGGTAAATAAGACATTATAATATATTTATGCCACCTTTATCTATTTTCTACTGATAGATGCTTGAGCTGTTTCTACCATTTTACTGTTGTAAATAAAAGCTTTTATGACTAAAGATATACAGAGTTCTCTTGAAGATCCTGTTTTCAATCCTCCTGGGTAAATATCCAGAAATGAAATTGCTAGATTATATAATTTTTTACAAATATTTTAAGAAATCGCCTTAATATTTTCTACAGTAACTATATAATTTTATCTTCTAACAAATAGTGCTGAAAGTATCAGATCTAAGAGGCTTTGGTTGTGGTGTCAAGGCTTTTTTTTTTTAAGTAGAAGCTCATGTCACTCGCAAATAACAGTAATTTGATTTTACTTCTTTTCCCATTTATATCCAGCTATTTTTTTCTCTTGTATTATTGCTCTAAAGTTTTGAACACTATATATTATAAGAGTGGTAAAAGTAGGCACTATATTACTCCAGATTTTAGAGTAAATGGTCTTGGTTTGTCTCCATTTAATATAATGTTTATTATGGGTTTGTCATATGTAGCCTTTTTAAACTTGAAAAATGTTCCTTTGATTACTAGATTCATGACTTTTTAACATTAACACATGCTAAACTTTGAAATGGCTTTTCTGGGTCTTTGGAAATTTTCATCTGATTCTGTACTTAAGTCTATTAATATACTGCATTACATTAACTAATTTGCATGCTTTAAACCAAACTTGCATCCTTAGTATGAAACCAATTAGATGGTGGTATATGTTCTTCTTAGTGTGGTCTTGAGTTTAGTTTACAAGTATTTTGAAATGTTTTTTTTTACATCTGTTCACCAGGGAAATATGGCATTAAGATAATACCAGCTTCACAGAATAAGTTTAATGTTGTCTCCTCCATTTCTATTTTATGAAAAATGTTTAAGAAGTGCCTTAAAGATTCGTTAGAATTCAGTAGTGAATCCATTCAACCCCTGAGTTTTCTATGTGAGAAGATTTCAACATCACTGATTATTTTACACCTTTTGAAGTTATTCTTATCTCCTTGAATTTGTGTTGTCAGGTTACATGAGTTTAGGTATATATTCATTTTTAAAGTTTTCTAACATTTTGTTTTTTTAAATGCTAGGAATCAAATTCAGGGCTTTGAGCATTCCAGACAAGCTCTCTACTACTTAGCTACATTCCTGGCCCCAGTATTCTAGTTTTTCAGAATATAAATTTTCAAAGTATTCCCTGATGTCCCTCTGGATTTCATAAGAGCCTGCTGTAATAGCTTTCTTTTCATCTGTATTCTTAATTTGGATAGTATCAATTTTTCTTTAAGATTTGCTCAACTTACATATCTTTTCAAATAACTAACTTTTTGTTTGATTTGCTATGTTTTATTAGCTCTACTTCATGACATTCATGTCATCTGAGTTTGACTTATTGTTTTTCTAGAACCTTGAGGTATATAACTGGGTTATTGTGATCTCATTGATTTTTTTGGCTTATAATTTCTTTTTTTTTATTGAATATCATCTTCATTTACATTGCCATGGTAAAACCTTTCCCAATTTCCCCCCTCCCCAAAGACACCCAACCCCTCCTCTCCCCCTGCCTCCACATATGCCCCCACGTATATGCCCCTCCACCTGACACATTCCCACCTCCCTCTCCCCCCCTCGGTTTCCCTTTGTTGGGGCCTCTGTTGAGCCTTTACCTGACCAAGGACCATTCCTCCCACTGATGCCCAACAAGGCCTTCCTCTAATGTAAGCACTTACAGCCATAATCCTTCTTATGAGTGATTTCTTTTTTTGTATCTCATTGTTTTGGTAGGTTGTATCATAATTTTCATTTATTTATAGGATTTCAAAAACTTCATTGATTTCCTCAATGACCCACTGTTCACTCAAAATGAATTTTATAATACTATTTATGTAGCTTCATTTATTCTACTATTATCTGATGAAATAATTACTTTGATTTTGCTTTGTGTCCTATAATGTGAATAGTTCTAGAAAAGGACCCATGTGCTGTTGAGAATAATTGTATTCTCTATTTATTGGATGGAATACTCTGTATCTGTTAAATACTATTGCTCTATGATGTTGTTTAGTTATGCTGCTTTGCTGATTTTTAGTTTGAAATAAGTGCCTAAAAATGAAAGTATTGAAATCTCCCACTGATTGTACCTGATATTTGGTATATAAATGTTTACAATATTTAATATTTTACCTTCCATTAGTTTATTCACTTTATATATCGACAATAGACCCTCTCCTCCTCCAAGTCCCCCCCTCACATGGCCCCTGATCTCCCTCCTCTTCTCTGAGAACGGGGAGGAGCCCCTGGGAACCAACCCATCCTGGCATATCAAGTCACTGAAGGATTAGCCACATCCTCTCCCACTGAGGCCAGACAGGGCAGACCAATTAGGGGAACAGGATCCACAGGCAGGCAGCAGAGTCAGGGAAAGACCCTGCTCTAGTTGTTGGGGGACCACATGAAGATCAAGATGCACATCTACAGGGGGTCTAAGTCCAGCCTGCATATGTTCTTTGGTTGGTGGACTGATTTCTGGGAGCCCCCAAGGGTCCAAGTTACTTGACTCTGTTGGTCTTCTTGTGGAGTACATAGCCCCTTCAGGTTCCACAGTCCTTCCTCCAACTCTTCCACAAGAGTTCCTGTGCTCAGTCTAATGTTTGGCTGTGAGTCTCTGCATCTGTTTGAGTCAGTTGCTGGGAGGAGCCTTTCAGAAGACAGTTATGCTAGGCTTCTGTCTATGAATTCAGGTTGACAGATATAAACAGCCCGAGGATCCAAAGTCATTGAAGGATGGTTTGGCCCATTCCCAACTAAACTGACAGGAATAACTACTGCAGTCATTTATGTCTGTCTCACACAGGGCATCTGTGTATCCAGGCCAGTAGTGACAAATATAGCTGTCAACAGTGTCTTTACATGTTATATTATTGTGATGAGGCTTTGACCAACAAAGAGGCATCAAAGTCTCACAGTGTGTCCCTGTGAATCTACTACCTGTGCAGTTACAGTAGTAGTTGTTTCCTCTGTCCACACAGAAACCTCCATGGAGATATGGCTGACTGACACATTCACCAGAGTTGAGTTCACAGGGATCTGCAAGGAATCCAGGTGAATCTTACAGAAGTAAGCCCCCAAGAGCATTATGGCACATGGCGCCATGTAGACACAGCTGGAATCCACATTCATCAATTTCCATCTCACAGCTCACACCAGAATACTCTTGAGGGGAAACACACATGAATCTTCCTATCTCATTGAGGCATACATGCTCATTCTCATTCATGCAGGGGTCAGAAACACATTCATCCACTTCCAAGCCACAATGTCTGCCTTGGTATCTAGTCACCCAGAAGCAGGAGTAGCCACTGATTCCATCCTAGAACATAGTCCCATTGTGGTAAGGGCTGGAAGCACACTCACTGTGATCTGTCTCACAGAGCCTTCCAGCATATCCAGCAGGGCAGTGTTTCCTTTATTATTATGTAGTGATCTTCAACTTCATGCTTTCAAATCAGATTTCTCCCACTCACTCTAGCACCTACAATGCTCCAACCTGTTCTGTGTATAGATTCTTTATCCATCCAGTTGTAGTTACACAGTGGAGACCTTCTGTCCTGGGCTCTCATGGTGTCACTTGTGAGAACACACTGCTGGAAGCTACAGCTGATGCAAGTCAGCAGGAATAATACCACAACTCATTTCTTGTGGACCTGGCTCATTGAGAAATGCAGACTTTGCCTTGTGTTTTCTTTATTTCTCTCTGTTTTTCTTATATATAAATAGGATTTATTATGTTTTTATCTTCACATTTTTTTTTTATCCACTGGCTCAGGCGCAGCTTCTAATCCACCATCTTACCTATACATTCCAATCTACCAATCCTATATAACTTAACAAAAAGTGAAAAGTTATGTAACACACCATCATTATACTACAAATAACAGTATCAGTCTAAAATGCCATAAATACTACCTAATCACGTGTATGCATACAAGTACCTCACACATTCCAAAAGACCAGTCAAGAATGTGTGTTGTTCAGAATGAGTATTGTTGTGGCTTAAATAATAAAATAGCATCAATATAAAATATTAATGACATTATCCCTTGACAGTTAACAATAAAATCTTTTTTCCTCAGCAAGCTCACTAGAAAGTCTGTAGATTCCTCTTCTGATGTTTTGTTAGGTTTTATTTGAGACCTCAGTCTCCAAAGTAGTGTGGATTACAAGTACAGCCAAACTAGCATTTACAGAAATATGAAGAGGTGATTCTTGATGTCCAGGTGACCTTGGAACTTGGGTTTGTGGTCAGTTTCTAGGTCAGTTGTTGGAATGAGGTGGCATGTTGCCTCATGCTTGCTCCTCTTGACAGAGCTAACAGGTGACAGTTCTGGTTAGAAACATCTGACAGAAAAAAGACAAGTGTTAGGAGATGGCAGCTGGAAACCAGGAATAATTATTGCACTGCAATTGAGGAAATATCTTCCCATATACCAGGGAATAAACAGGACCCTCTCTCTTAGCAAACAGTATCTTCAGTAGTCAAGCTTCTAGAAATACCAGCCTTTCAGATGCATAATTTACATATTTGGGTGTTTTTCTAGTTCTTTGAGACTTTTTGATTATATTTACCTCTCCTCCTGCAAATCTTCCCTCCACTCCTTTTCTATCCACCTAACTCTATCTTTTTAAAAGCCCTTTACGACCAGTTTATGCTGCTCCAATAGTTTTGGATCTGAGGTCTTCCATTGGACCAAGGCCAACTTACTAGTGACTCCAATCTTAAAGAAAACTATCTTTCTCCCAGCAGCTAACAAGTAGACCGTGGTTAATCCTCCACGTGTTTTGGAGTGAATAATATTTGGAGTACTTATGAAAATGCCAATTCCCTTTTCTGAGAGTGTGAGGTAGACTGGCATTGTTATAGTGGGAATATGAGAAGAAGCTCATGGAGCAAGTGGGCTGTTCTAGCTCTCTTTGACCTGACAGTTAGCATGTATTTCCACATTTAGATTAGCATTCTCCCTGATTTGTGCAGTACATCCAAGCCTTTATGGCAGGAATTTTAGGTAAAAAGACAAATCAGGCAATTTGGTAGAAGTCACAAAAGCCACTTACCTATAATTACAGTATGGAGGTCTATATAATGAACACCAAAAACCAAGCCTGAGGGAAATCCAGATACAAATGTCCAAAGGTGTTGCTCGGTTGAGTTAAAGACATGATGGTGAGCCAAATGGGGTTCAGAGATCCAGGGATATTCCAAAGAAAGAAACAACAAATATAAGTAAAAGTAATACATATTAGTCATTTTTTTAGACAGATTCTTATCATGCAATCCAGGCTGGGTTGCAATCCTACAGCTTTGCTCCTTTTAGTTGTAGGATTTCAGGAGTATGCCACCAAGGCCGGCATTCATGGTATTCTCATGGAAAGACTACTTCACCTACAGGTGACTTTTTACATGTCATAAGTCTGAATTTTCTTGCCATGTTTAGTCTAATGGAGGGGCTGAACTGAGACAGACAGACATCTCCAGATGATTTATCCTAGGCAGACATTGGCTTTGCCCATAGAAAGCCTCACTGTCTTCTAGTGAATTCCTAACATTTTAGGTTTCCATGCTTGTTTCTGAGATTCACCTTCTAGAGAAGTAGCTGCTGAGTTGGCCATAGTCATATCATGATTACAATATGCTCCCTGTGCTACACTTGTAGTCTTCTTCTTAGGTTGGATGCAGTCGGGATACAGAGTAAAATGCCAAAATACACAGCGTGAAAATGATACACATACATACAAATAGACATAGATGGAAATGCAAGACTGTACAGAAGAGAACAAACTGGGCTCATCTACCTGGCTGTCCTTGACTAGAACTTGATACTGATTAGCATATCCTTTATATGTTTTTCTATATACTTTCAAAGATGTGGGTGAAGCTAGAAATGTGGTAGGATGAAATCACACTTGCTCTTCAAAAGAACCTTCACTGTGCTGAAGTTGAAAGAACTGTTCTAAGGGAGTCCTGAAGTAGCTGATGTGTAGGGGGAGTAAGTGTAGACACTTAATGTATGGCAGCATGGCTACTACAGTCAATAAGACCATTTGTATTTAGTTCCTTTAAAGAACTAGATTTCAGTTGCTTTTGGTATAAATAACAAGGCTGTGAGATAATACATATATCAATAATATGTGAATGTTTAAAGCTAAGATACACATATCAGTGTTAGCTAGCACTGTAGGAGGAAATAGTGAGTTCAGGTCTTCCTGGCTGATGAGACATTATCTCAATACAAACACACAAATAGCTGCAATTCTCATATAAGATGTACAACCAGAAAAAATTCAGTGCTCAGAGCAGAAATGGCCAGAGAGGAAAGAAGAAATTTCCTGTGTGGCCACTAAAACAGATTTCATTTATATTGACAACAATTGGAGCAGAAGTCCTAGATCTCAGAACACTTTACTACTTGAAAACATAGGTATGGATGAAAAATGAAGGAAAACAAAACTAGAATCTGACAAAAATAGATATAGCTGGACATGTGAGGAGTTAGATTTCATAAATCCTAAACAGCAAGGAATGTGCTGTGGAAAGTCTTCTCCCATGATCAAAACTTCCATGAATTGAGAAGCTATGATAATAGAAAAATAATTCTGTGACAAAGATAGCTATAGTTGGGAGAAACAGAAATGTATTTTTTTTTCTGGAAGGAGCCATAACATACAATGTTTAAAGATCACGTTCATAAGCAGAGCAGAGAGACTTTGAAAGGCATGAGCTGGGAATGGCTCCTTGCATTATCAAAGCATATGTGCCTGAAAAGCATGAAGGTGAAGAACTTATTTCTTGGCCAGAGGTGGAAACATTTTTTTCTGACCAACTTTGTTGAGCCTATGGGAGAAGAGAAGCTGGAGAATTTCCTTAAGCGGGGTGGATATGGAATGGGGCGACAAGGTAATGGAAAACTTCTTGCTTTACTAAGCAACTTTAGCTCATGATGAAATGAATTTGGAAGGTATTTCACGGCTATGACCCTGAACTGAATGAGAGGACATAGAAGTTGTGCATCACTTTCTTGTCAACAGCATCTATATCAAGGGAAACACATAGTGATGGATGACTTATTCCAACATCAGGGAGGATATGACTGCAGAGAATTCAATTTATTTGCTAAAGTCGTTGTGAATTAGAAATATATAGGCATGGAAAAATTATATCATGATTTAAAAAACCCTCATGAGTGAATAAGTCATACTAGATATTCTTTTTGAAACCAAAGTCCATAATGATTATACAAGATTTAGAACTGGATTGTATCTCTTATGATTACTCACTTTCAGTAATAAGTTAATATGAAAAAGTTCTCCAATGCACCGAGAAGCTGTGGTTAGAAAAGACACGAGATAGGCATATTTTATAATAATATTACCTATGGTAGAAAATATAGCATGCAGAATATTTTTCATGAAGTGTATAGGAAAATGTTGGCCATTTTCATCATCACACAGTTATTGCCATGGATGGGAGCACTCAAAACAATTATGGCTTTGAAAGATGGGAAAGTTGAAGATTTCAGTAGCTATTAAAGTAATATATATGGAAAGGACAAGAATATGCAGTAGACATTGATGAATATGAATATGATTTGAAGACAGCTATAACTTGAGTGGATGTAGAGATGGATGACTCCTGTGTGACCAAAACAAATCCAGCTATGGAAGACATGCATGCAATAATTCCTCACTGAATAGAATAAATCATGATGGTGAAGATCCAAGAGTAGAAAACTTCCTTTGAAAGCTACATGACATGACCTCTTTGGAAATGGTTGAATTAAAAGATTTACTTCCTGACCAGAACACAGGCAACTAGATAAAAACTGGATATGGATCAAAGCAGAAAGAGCAGGAATAGTAAAATGCAGAGAACATCTTTCAGGATTCACACTACTCTTAATTTGGAAAACATCTCATGGAAAGCTTCTTTTAATATAGAGTAAGAAGAGAGGAGGGGCCATAGAGATCAGAGCGGCAATGCCAATGAAAGACAGAGTAGGAACCATAAAATACCAAAAAGGAAATTGTTATGTCTAAGAAGCTTTATGATAGCCAAACCACAGAGCTGTTAGACAAGAGGATGCAGGGAAAAATATGTGTACACAAAAGACATCCCTTGGTCAGACTTCATAGTTCAAAAATGCAGCACAAGCTGGAACAACAAGAAAAATCCTACCCCTAAACAGGAGTATCAAAGGGAAAAAAAAACTGGAAACTACAAGGCAGATACAGGGAAAATAATATCAGAGGAACCAAGCAAATGATAACCAGTGAAAAAAACCTTAATGTTTCACACCCTGAAAATGATCTAACATCTTTGCCCACACACATCAAGTTACCAGTTTCTGCACGTATTCTACATATCCGGACATATTTTAAAAGAATAATCCACTATATTTTTAGCCCAAGAAAGGGTCATAATTCATGTGTACCAGAACAAAGAGGTGAATGCCTCAGCTCCTAAGATCCTCAGGCAATATCAAGCTTAAAGGTCCAGTACTGACCCAGTGCCCCTGCTCCATTTTAAAAAATGTCAAAACCCAGAGCAATCATCAAAGGGTAGGTTCACAGACACTCAGATCTAGATGGATTTGTACACCTTGTACAATAGACCAGCAAGGGAGTGCTCCAGTTCCCCATATGCCTAGTCCTAGCTTCACAATACATGGCCAGGCTGAGGACACAGATTCTCTGTGCTAGTCCAATCATGGTGGAACAAGATATATATTTGCAGCCCATTGCCGGCAGACTGAGGCATAGCTGGAGACACACATATGCAACAGGCCGGCCAGCTTTGATCCCACAGGCTTTCATTCTCATGCAGCCCCTATAACTTAGGATCAGATGGGGCTCCATAAGTACATCCCCCACCCAAAATAGGGAGTGACCCCAATTCTCCCTCCTTGGCTCTGTCTGTTGCTCTCTGGACTTATTGGTGTTGCTCAGTTTCTGCTCCTGGCCAGACAGTTGCCGCACTTATGTCTCTGCATTTCACCCAGTTTTGAATCATCCCAGAATCAACTGGAATCCCATTGCTCTAGGTCATCCACCGTAGGGCATGGGCTAGACTTTCATTCACTCATGTGATTCCCATATTCTATGAAGGCCTGATTAACCTGTGCAACTCCAAAGTATAGTGAGTGACACAGGACATACAAAATTATATCCACTCACCAACACATAGGCTTTCCTGGGGCATAGAACCTTACATCTGCCAAGCCCAGAGCTTGCCCCAGCTTTCTCTATCCTACATTCTCTATCAGCCTAAGACAGCAGTTCTCTACTATCTCAATGCCTCCACACTATACAACATAATTCCTAACACTGTGGTGACCTGCCACAGTAACATTATTTCTATTGCTACTACATGACTATAATTTTGCTACTGATATGAATTGCCATGGAAAAGACTCTGTGTTTTCAAAATAATCTTTTCTCTGTTTTGACCCACAGTTTGAAAACCACTTCCATAACCCATGGGCTCTGTATATGTCTATAGCCCTCAACCATTGTTCCCTGGCAAAGGTCCACAATAAAGTCCTTGTCAATTTAGTCTCTAGAACACCAGAGAGGGACACAAGACAACATGGGACTCATGCAGCCCGATACTACTAGGCCTTGTTGGTGTCTTGAAGGCTGCGTAATAGGCTATCAAGGGGGAATCACCCCTACCCAGCCTGCCCTGGTTCCCACATTTGAGGCGGTTCTTGGTTCTAGATGGCCATGCAATGTCCCATGCATGACACAGGCTCTGGAAGATTCCATAATGCCTGCTGTCTACTTGTCCAAAGATAGCTGGGGCAATGTATCCTACAAAACAGCAAGACCTTGCTAGTGTCCAGCACGTAACACACCTACACTGTCCTACATGCTTAGGTCTAGCTTGGGTAGGGTACGGATTTGCACCATCCCAGCAATGTGAGTACCCCGGATCCAAAACTGAACAGGGAGTCCCATCATACAAGGCTAAGGCAGAGTCCACAGCTTATGCTTACCATCTGCAATATGAAGACCACATACATGCCTTCACAGGCTGTCATTACAGACACTTGTGTCTGGATGGATTTGCACATATTGGGCACTACACCCAAGAGGGAGTGCTCCAGTTCTCCACATGTCTAGCCCTGTTTTCACAATGCATGGCTGAGCTCATGTCACACATTATGTGTGCCCAGGACACACATTTGTAGCAGGTCACAAGGGCAGATGCATGTTTCTCAGTTTTGTGCTCCTGGCCAGTCATTTGAGGTTCTAATGACTCTGTATTTCACCAAGTTTAAATCATCCCAGAATGAAACAGAATCTCATTGCTCAAGGTCAGACCAACCTGATGGTGGGCTGTACCTTCCACTCACCCATGTGATTCCCATACTTAATGAAGGCCTACTAGCATCTAGGAGCCTGTACAACGCCAAAGCTTAGTGACACCAGTAAATACCCACCACCATTGTTACAACACACCCAGGACACAGGGCTCCCTGGAGCACTGAGCCTTAAATATGCCAAGCCAAGAGTTTGACCCAGCTCTCTCTAATGTACATTATCTAGTACCCTAAAACAGTTGTTCGCAGTGTTCCTAATGCCTCAACCCAGAATGATCCAATTTCTGATGTTGTGGTGATGTGCAGCAATAAAATTATTTCTGTTACTACTGCATGACTATAATTTTTCTATGTTGTGAATTATCATGGCAAAGAGTCTATGTTTTCAGATAATCATTTCTGGATTGCAACCAACAGTTTGAGAACCACTGCCACAATCCATGGCTCTGTGGATTTTCACAGCTCTGAACCTGTTTAGTACTCTAATCCCATTGTTCCCTCTACTTGGCCAATACCAAGACATTGCCAGTTTAGTCTTTAGAGCATCACAGGTCCGAGAGGGACAAAGAAGAACATGGGACATACGAAGTTTGCACTGGTGGGCTTTACTGGTGTCTTGAAGGCTGCATAATATTCTCTCAGGGAGAATCATGCCTTCTCCTGCCTGCTGGCAGGGTTCCCAAATTAGAAGTATTTCTTGGGTCAATATGGCCATGTAGTATCCCATGCCATAGGCTCCCTAAGTTCCCACAACACCTGCTGTCTGCATATCCCAAGATATATAGGGGCATGCAGCCTGCAAACCAGAAAGACCCAATCAGTGTCCAGCACATGACACACCTACACTGTACCACAGGCTTAAACCTAGCTACAGTAGGGTACCATGTGCAACATCCCAGCACTCCAGATCCTCAACTTTAGAAGCAATCCCATAACCCCAGGCAGAGGGGTGGGAGTCTGCAGCCTGTGCTCAAACCTTGCAATGTGCCTTTACAGGATTGTGTTCACAGACAGCCAGGTCTAGATGAATGTGCACATTTGTGCATGAGACCGGTGAGGGAGTGCTCCAGTTCACCACGTCTAGCCCTGTCTTCACATGACTGAGCTGAGGACAGAGATTCTGTGAGCCTAGGACACACACTTGCAGCAGATCCCCAAGGCCAGAGCCCTAGTAGGGTGGGCAGTCCTTCATCTATATCAGACCAGTTATCTTTGAGTCCCACATCTATTCTTGCTCCTGCAATCCTCACTACCCAGGATCAGATGAGGTCCAGTGACCCTGATTTACCCTCCTTGACTTTGTTTATTGTCTCCTGGATGTGCTAGTGTTGCTCAGTTTTTGGCTCCTGGCCAGTCATTTGAGGTTCTTATGACTACATATTTTGCCCAATTTGAATCATTCCAGAATCAACCGGTATCCCATTGCTCTAGGTCAGATCAACCTGGGTGATGAGCTGTTCCTCTATTCACCCATGGGATTCCCATACTATATGAAGGTTTGCCTAGGGCCCAGGAGCCTTTGTGTAACACCAAAACTTAGTGACACATGTACATACCCACAACCATTTTTGCAACACACCCAGCACAGAGGACTTTATGTGGCATTGAGCCTTACTCTGCCAAGCCTAGAGCTCCACCCCACTCTCTCTTCTGTACATTCTCTAAAACTTTAAGAACACGGTTCAAAATTTGCAATGCCTCAAACCTCTGTGATATAAATCCTAATATTTTGATGACCTACAACTATACAATTATTTCCATTGCTACTGCACAACTATGATTTTGCTCCTGTCTTGAATAGTTCTGGAAATGAACCTGTGGTTTCAGATAATCAGTTCTGGTTTGGGACCCACAGTTTGAGAACCACTGACACAATCCCTAAACTTTGTGGTTTCCCACAGCACTCAACAGGTTAAGTGCCCTAATCCCATGGTTCCCTCTATCAGGCCCACACTATGGCCTTGTCAATTTAGTCTTTAGAGCACCACAGGCCAGAGAAGGGCACACAACATCATGGGACTCATGTAGCACCATACTGCTAGGCTTTGCTGGGGTCTTGAAGATTTTATAATATTCTCTCAGGGAGACTCACCCTTACCCCTGTCCACCAGCAGGGTTTCCTAATTCGAGGCCTTTCTCTGGTCAAGATGACCATGCAAAATCCTATGCCATAGGCTTCCTATGTTCCCACAATACCTGCTGTCTGCGTATCCCTAGTTATCTGGGGTCATGCAGCCTACGAATCAGCAAGGCCTTGTCAGAGTCCAGGAGATGATACACCTACAGTGTCCTACAGGCTTAGGCCTAGCTTGGGTAGGGTTTCATGTGCAACAGCCCAGCAAGGTAAGTACTACAAACACTCAACTGCACAGGCAGTCCATAATCCCAGGCAGGGTGGGGTGTGGGAGTCCACAGCCTGTGCTCAAACCCTGCAATGTGAAGACCACAGACAAGCCTTTACAGGATTGTATTCACAGAAAGCCAGGTCTAAACGAGTGAGCACCCTTTGTGCATGAGACCCATGAGGGAGTGCTCCAGTTCACCACATGCCTAGCCCTGTCTTCATATGACTGAGCTGAGGACAGAAATTCTGTGAGCCTAGGACACACACTTGCAGCAGGACGCCAAGGTCAGAGCCCTAGGGCGGGAAGTCCCTCACCTATATCAGACCAGTTATCTTTGAGTCCCATATCTGTTCTTACTCATGCAGTCCTCACTACCCAGGATCAGATGGGGTCTGGTGACCCTAATCTACTCTCCTTGACTTTGTCCATTGTCCCCTGGACGTGCTGGTGTTGCTCAGTTTTTTGCTCCTGGCCAGTCATTTGAGGTTCTTATGACTATATATTTCACCCAATTTGAATCATTCCAGAATGAAATGGGATCCCATTGCTCAAGGTCAGACCAGTCTGGAGGTTAGACTGTACCTTCCACTTACCCATGTGTTGTTCCCCATACTCTATAAAGGCCTGTCTATGGACCAAGAGCCTGTGCAATAGCAAAGCTTAGTGACACAGGTAAATACCTACCACCATTGTTAGAACACACCCAGGACACAGAGCTTCCTGGGACATTGAGCCTTACATCAGCCAAGTCCGGGACTTGACCCAGCCCTCTCTGCCCCACATATTCCATCACCGTAAGGCAGCAGATGGCAAAATTCCCAATGTCTCAACAACCCTGAACCTCCAATCACAATATTATCTTTTTTCAACTTCATGACTAATTTTCCTCCTGTTCTGAATTGTCACGTAACAGAGTCTGTGTTTTCAGACAATTTATCTGGGCCGTGATCCACACTTTGGGAACCACTGCCATAATCCATGTGCTCTGTAAATTTTTAGAGCACTCAACCCTTTTAATGGCCTAGTCACATTGTTCCCTCAATCTGGCCCACACCAAGACCTCGTTGGTACTCTACTCTCATGTTTAGATATATTTGTATATACTGCATACTAAGCTAGCAAAGGGAAAGCTCCAATTCCTTACATATTTACCCCTAATTTCACAATTCATGCTCTTGTTGAAAATCTGTGTTGTAGACCAGTGAAACCAACATACACATTTCCAGGCCTTGGGCACAGGCATGGCCTTAGGTTGTATCTAATAACTTGTAATCAGTCCATGCAGCTCTGATATCCAAAAGGGTCTTTTGTGTGCTCACTTCCCAGAGTTGGCTAAGATCTTACCAGCACCCACATTTGCTGACTTCATTAGTTACCTGTAGCCTGTTCATAGGAACCAACCCAAATTGCAGCCTGGCAGCATGGTGCCCATATGCCACACTTATCTTGAGTCTCAAAACCTATGTAATGTAACATCACTTCCTGGTGAGTGCTTATGATTCCTGTCTGTTTCCATCCTTTCTGACATGCTACACGCTCATCAGCATGGCCTTGTGTGTATCCCAAGAATTTCATCCATGTGCACTGTTCCTAAACTTTTTTGCCTACTTAGGGTCATTCAGTATATGCACCAGCTCAAAGTGACATAGATTCTTAAGTGCTCATGCAGTCACCATAGTGTCATGCCTAGCTCTGGGTCCTGCAGCCTGCTCACAAGATTATCCTGCTAGGGGTGTGTGTGTGTGTGTGTGTGTGTGTGTGTGTGTGTGTGTG
>BDUI01002203.1:109093-120627 GCA_002335545.1 Apodemus speciosus | reverse complement strand
ACACACACACACACACACACACACACACACACACACACACACATTTTAATGGCATTAAGTGACACATGGTGTACTGTTCCCCTCAAGAGCCATAGGCTACCTATCAGAAAAAAAGCCACTGTGGACATAGGAAACCTTCCTTTGAGTTGTTGGTTAATAAGCATCCAAGAGACTTCCAAAGCAATTTAGGTCATTGCCATTGCCATTGCCTTCCCGTGGTTTTCTCCCATAAGCTGAAGGTAAGATTCTATTGTAGAAGACGTCAGACACTTTGGACACACAACTTGGAGAAATGAGCCAGAACTGACCTGGAAGCCTCTTCCCTGAAGAGGAGCTCTCATAGTATCTAGAGGTGCTATGCAAATTTCCAAGGAAAAAACAGTAGTTCTATTCAGATGTAAAGCCTAGGAATCGCAACACTGACTGGCCCAGCAAGCTCTCTCCAGTTGTGCCATAATGACACTTTATCTTGGAGGTAACCAACAGCTCTCTAATTGGACATAGGTTCTCTTAATGGGAAGGAATTTCTGCCTGGTGCTTTGAGCCTAGCCAGTTACCCATGGCTTGTGATGTTATAGACCTTAGAGGAGAATCTATTGTTGCCATTTTCCTAAGCGAATATAATTATCCAATTGTGTTCTCAATATTTATCCTTATGCCTACAGATGAATGGAGCTCTCACCTTTTATCAAAGAAGCTTGTTTTTGAGCAGCAAAGACTAGTACAGAGATCCATAACAGGTAAGAAGCATACAGAGAAACGTAGCCAGCTGATACATCTATAATACAACAGGGAATACTGCAGAAGGGAGGCTGCCAAGAGTGTGAGCATCAGAGGACCAGGATTCCTGGTGCTAGAAAGTATCTCCTATATATGACAGGGATGATGTACCATGAAATCTCAGCATCATGGTTGCCTGCACAATAGCTGAATAATGACTTCACCAATTAGCGTAACAACTTGGATAGGAGAAAATTCACAAGGCCCTATCCATAGATGAAGAGCTACAGCCAATTAATGGCTTCTGAGAGGGGGGAAAATCAAAAAGAACAATGTCTATTTCTTGATTAAGAAACTATGGGGTATACCAACAGAAATACTGCAAGGTTAAATTAAAGGAAACAGAGACCAGGCAAAATAAAAGAAAAACTATTAGACTTTTTAAATTCTAGGCTGGAAGTACACAGCTATCGAACCGCAAATATACATCAACCTTCAAAAAATGGGGAAGCTTGATGAAGCAAGTCTTTAATCCCAGCACCTACGAGGCAGGTGGATGTCTATAAATTCAAGGCCAGCCTCTTTTACATAGTAATTTCTGGGCCATCTATATTGATCTATAGTGTGAAACACCATCTCAAAATAATAAAAAAGAAATGGGTAAGAACAAGTCATACAAATGAGAGATTAGTGGTGATAGTGCTCTCTCCATAGACCATAGAACACAGTTCTGTGGATCAAGCCTGTCTCATCTTCTGAGGGTTGAGATACCACTTCATTTTCATGGGCCTGGCTTCTCCCACCCAGCATCTTCAAAGGAAAGTTACCACCCAGGGAGTCTAAGGGGAAGACCATCAAATCCAAGAAAATAACTTACCCAATTCTACTACAGAATAAAGTTGCCCTTGCTTCATGTCTTGGATTTGCTTGAACTATTAACCCTTTCATATTTCTCAGGCTACTACTTTCCTCTACTGTGTTCTGAACGCATATTTCCTGTATGGAGTCAAGGATTTACAACTGGGGATGCTTTTGTGCTGGGGATCAAATCCAGGCAGGTGCAGGTCTTTGCAAACACTAGGCAAGTGTTTTACCACTGAATGGTAGCTCCAACCATTTTAACATTACATCTTGAGACAAAGCCTTGCTAAATCACTCTCCACTCGACTATGGATATGATGAAACTAGCTGCCTGACTTCCTTGAAATGATGGAGCTGGAACTATAAGTAAACACTCTCCCCAGAGTTGCTTTTGGTCAGGTTATTTTATCACAGAATCCTGTCTGAAAGTGACTGCTATAATTTAATCCACTTATTCTGAGCCTGATGATTAAGAATGCTACTGGTTTAGATTAAAGGGGCCTGTGCTACCTATAATGACCTTACAGATAATTTAAAGCCTGCAACTGGCTTGATAACTCCTCTATAAAAATGGGTTATCTAGACTAACAGTAAGCACAAGGTATCACTGTTGTAGAAAAAAGTGTTGAAGGTCATCATTGGGTCAATTTTACTGAATAAACTAATGAGAACCTAAGAGTGACCTATGCCTAGTGGTGCATAGCAAAACTGAAATAGAAACCCAGTCTTCTAGTTGATTTCCCTGTCTCTTTACCACATGGTATGTGGCATGCCATCTTCCCTAACTATTATAAGAATATACTTAGCCTCAAGAGATTTTTAAATCTCTTGTAACAGATAGAATTTGTAGTATATGAAGTTCTGTAATTCATTCATTATTCGTTTCAAGAAATACACAATGAAAATGTGCTGTGTCATAGAGCCTAGACTAGATGCAGAACTATTTTAGGTATTCAAGGGAACTAACTCATCAATAAATAATTCTTTCTTTTTCTATTTCCCCCATTCTTCTGTGTGCATGCATGTGAGTGAATGAGTGTGTGTGTGTGTGTGTGTGTGTGTGTGTGTATGTATGTATGTATGTATGTATGTATGTGTTGGGGGTTTGCTGAGGGCCTTGGCCTTGTGAATACCAGGAAAGTGTTGTAGTACAGAGTTAAATATACTCAGCCCTGAATACTTCTTTTAAATAAATATCTAGAGGCAATACCTGAATTTTTCTAAAAAGTCATTACATTTTATTTATTTGTGGAAGTAGACACTTGTGTGGAGATCAAAGGACATCATGTAGCAGTTGGTTCTTTCCTTCTACCTTATGGGTCCTAAGGAGTGAACTCAGGTCATCAGGCTTAGTTAGTATCAAGCACTGTTACCCAACTGAGCTATCTTGTCAGTCCCAACCTGGATTTAAAAAAAAGACCCAGAATTGTTCATTTGAAAGAGGCTGCAAGAAASAAAGGAAATTTATCAATTTCCTCTCCCCTACACCCAATAAGAACAGAACATTCAAGTATTGATTCTATTTATATGTCTATTTATAAAGGAACAAGACATTTTTAATCAACCCAATGACTCCAAAAGATAGGTCTTATCTCTACAATCAAGGAGATTGCACTATAAGAAAATTAAGTAGGTTAGCCATGATCACAGATATTGTAAGTATTGAGCTCCCAGTCAACTGTCAATATAGTTACATTCTTTCTTAATTAATTTTTTTCTTTTGTTTTCAGCTTCAGGAATTGTTTATTTATTTATTGGAAATATTCCTTTTATTTTCTTTTAATTTTATTTATTTTGCATCCTGACCACAGTTTCCCCTCCCTCCTCTCCTCCAAGTCCTTCCCTCCCATGCCCACCTCCCAATCTAGCCCTACTCAATTTCTCTTCAGAAAAGGACTAGCCTCAGTGGATATCAACTAGCCATGGCATACCAAGTTGCAGTAAGATTAGGTACCTTCTCTTCTATTAAGGCTAGAAAGGCAACCCAGTAGGAAGAAAGGGTCCTAAAGGCAGGGAACAGAGTCAGAGACGACCCCTGCTTCCACTGTCAGGAGTCCCATAAGAAAATCAAACTACACAACTATCATGTGCAGAAGTCCTAGGTCAGTCCCATTTAGTTAAAATTTTAACTTAGCATATAAAGTAATGGGCTTCACTCTGGCATTAGCTTATGTATCATTATGCTTTCTTCTTATTTATTCCCCTCCCCCACCACCTTACCCCTTGTTTCTTTTCCCCTCTGACTGGTTCTCTTCCTTTCCCCAACATAGCCCTCTGTACTGCTTTATAAATCACATGCATTCCATTATGTTCTCTTCCAACCTCAAGATTGCTTCTTTCTATGGCATCTACATTTTTTATGACCATCAGCCATGTTCCCAAGATATCACTATATAAAGTGAACAAGGAGTAAGTTAAGAGGAGGGAAAGAAAGTGGGACACTGGTGAGTGTTCTCTATTTCCCTTCAAGTTCACAAAACTCATCACATCACAGGAAGCAGGGAAAGCCTGAGTTTTCACAAGGAAGAGATTAAACTTGGGCTCTTATTAAATTCTTTCCCAAGGTCATAGAACTGAAAATGTTCTGGGGGGAGCTTCTTGATGTAGTTTTAATTTTTTTGTCTCTTTAATTCCATCTCAGCTAGACAGAAAATGGAAAAACTGTAGGGTTTTATGTTCCAAAACTGTTACTCATCTTAGCTCCACCCCCACTCCCACTACCACCCCCATAATACCACAGTCCAAGAAATAATGCAATGTACCTTTTGGGAAAAGTGACTTTATAGTTGTTTTGGATCTTAAGAACATAGACTTTCCTTGCCTGATGATTTCTCACCTTAACTTCCAAGCAAAGTGTTTCCTAATGCAGATTTCTGCTAGGGACAGCTGCTTCCCAGTCCTGCCCAGTCTCTAGTGGGTAATAATACTGGAAACCTTAGTAACTCTGCCAGCAAATAGGACAGAGGCAGCCTACCTGACCAGTGGCTTCTGTGATAAGTCTTCTGAGAAGGATGTTGTTCTGCAAGAACAAATCTTTCAGACCTGCCTTCTGTCAGAGGAATAGGGTAAGTGTTGGAAAATAGATAGAAGAGGGTGGACAACAGGAACACAGGATATATGGCTGTTCCAAGAAGAGATACATGAAGAACAGACTCCAGTTTTTGTCTTGTCCCTAAGTAATATCTTGAAATAATTGCTTAGAGAATCTGATTCATTGGCTATATTTTATAAGAGATATCACAATAGATCTTAGCCATGTATCTCAAAAGCTTCAGGTGTTGATCTTGCTTTGTCTTACCTTCCAGTCAGAGAGCACTAGAAGACAACAGGCCTGCCGTATATACAGTGCTAGCCTATTGGTAAAACCTTGCATAACATTTTGTTAACCCCGATTCATTCCACCACAGCCAAGAAGTTCTTCACCCAGCCAAATCCACAGCTTTCTTGGAGGACAGCATGGGCCAGTTCCCTTAAGCTGGTCTTCCCAGCTGGACTTTGATTAGGAATTCAGTAATACTCAATCATGCTACAGTAATTCCTCCTGACTCATCCTCCTGAGGACCCATCAGAAGGGATGTGCCTCTGGTAAAAAACCTGGGAGTGCTAACTATAACACACTTATCCTTACTGACACTGCAAGTAATCTACCCACATCCTGAAGTTAGCATTCCCATCTTTTTGGCATCATCTGGCAGCTACCTTTTCATTTTCAGTGAGAAAAGGAATAACAGTAGATTGTTCCATGGGTTAGAACAGGCTCAGAAGGGAAGAAATCTAAAGCTCATGAGAGGTATAGGGAAACTGAAGGCAGATGATTTCAGCCCTTGTCATGGCAAAAACAAGGTATATTTGAAGGTTCAAATTAAGGATGGAGGTGTGTGGCAAGTAGGAAAAAATGCCTAAAGACTTAAAAAGAAAGTTCCATCACTTGTTTGCCCTGTCAGAGAGCCCAAGAAACAGCGTTGTATTTGCGAGCTAAATTTTTGCCTCAAATATTTCTACATAATTCCAAAATGCTTGTTCTACATATCAGACCTCATGTGTGATTCAAAGAGTGCAGCAGCATGACTGGAGAGGTTCACTTTGCAACACCAAGGACTGTGAAGACTAAGGCTCAAGTCTTTCATTCTGAATTCAAGATAAACCACAAGACCTTCAAAATGTAAAGTTAAGTTGCCTGAACAATAGCATAAGGCTCACTAGTGATCCAGTGCTTATATTTGACCCTAAGCCGTTATGCCCACACTTATGCTGAGAGATAGAGCATCTCCTGTAATCCCAGCACTGGCAGAATCTGAGGAGTAAAGGCAAAAAGATCAGCAGTACACAGTCAGCCTTGGTTACACAGAGATGTAGAAAAATTTGTCTAATCATACCTTTAAGAAATTCAGCAAAGAACTTCTATATTTGTCTTTCTGACAAGGCCTCCTCCCTTTAGTCTTCCCTTACCTGCTGTATGATACAATCCTCCCACAATGTCTCCCACTATGGGTACTTTTGCTGTCACTCTTTTTTTCTTGTATTATTTTCATTTTCAGGACCAATATGTTATTCCTAAGGCACAGTAACAAAGCACTTAAGCTATGCCTGCCTATACAAGACACTCCAAAAACATCCATTCCCTTTACTTTCCACATAGTGAATGTTACCTTCTGTATTTATCTTCCTATTGTCACACTCAATGCTGACTGTTCAACAAGTAAGAGACACTGAAGTGAATAAGCATGTGTTTTCCTGAGGACTGCTAATTTCAAATAGCCTACATAATTTTTAGAAGATATATTCTAATTTTTGGTTAGAAAATATGGTCACCATAAGTGTAAGACATCCTTGAATAATACACAGTACATAGATCAGTGCAATTTAGTTTGAGAGACAAAATGGCCTTAAATGACTAGAGGCATTAAAAGATACACCAGAGAGGACCAAAACAACTAGATGGACTTTAACAGACAGAATTGAGATGGGCCATACCTGAATACAGTAGGAATGAGTTTGGGGCTGAGTGTCGTCATCTAACCAAATTGAAGGACCATTTGTATGACTATAAAATATTGCTCAGCTGTATCTTACTACATCAGCCAATGGATACCAGTGCAGATACTGAGATCAATTCTCAAACGACTTTGTCCATTATATTGATATCTCTTGATCCCAAGCCCACATAGCCAGCTCATTTCCTGGCTTCATCTGAGTGGGCTCCCTGGATGGTACACTTCCACTAGTCAAATAGAAGTCAAGCAAATCCACTTAACTGTCTACATGCAAAGAAACCCAACCAGTGGCTTGATATGATTGTAACACTCAAGGCCAAAACTCATTCAAAACTCATTAACATTTTGTTTTCATTTCTAAATTGATTTTAGAATAGATATATAACTCTAAGGAATGCTAATCTAAACCAGTAGGCAGATCATTTCAAAATAGTAAATGAAAATAGATAACAACAAATAGGAATCAAGTGCATATATTAAATAATGACATTATGTGAATATCTCATTAGCATATAAGTGAACAGGAAAAGGTAAAAACTCATGACAGAGTAAGGTTGACAGAAATTATTGTTCCTTTGGCATGACTTAGGGAATTAGAATATCAATATTTGTTTGGAAGTGAGCTGGGAAAAAGGTAATGAAGCTTTGGCTAAAGCTTTCGTAAAGGAGTAAGAAAGTTTAGACAGGGCTTTGGCTCACCTGACAAGTATAATTGCCTTTGCTCTTAAAAATTGTTTTTTTTTTTTTTTATTTATTTCTAATGCCTGTCAAAACAAGCATGTCTAAAACCCTGTATCACCAAAGTACTGGTAAATAATGCAGAAACCCTTGGGAACTGTGAAAATAAAGTAGCACTTCTATTATCAGAATTATTAACACCCAGACACATTGACAGATAAATAAGTAGAATTGATTACAAAAAAGTCGTGATCCAGAGATGTTCTAGGAATGCACAGTTAGCTTCTTGAAGGCTTCCTATGTATTTCTGGAATCTTGCTAGCTGAATATATGTTACAGGCATTGTGAACAATTTCTAGGAATGACTTACCAACATTATACACATTGCCTAGGAATTGTTTACAATTCCTGATTTAACATTCCGCTGCAAGAAAAATAACAGTTAACTTGAATTTGATCATACACTGGCTTCAAAGCAGAAGGCAGCATTTCTGCAGGCCTGCCATGTAATATGGAGATTGACTTTTATATAAAAATATGGACAATAGCTAAGTAGCTGGGCTGTTCACTTTGAAGACTCACATGCAGAAGACTATGCATGAACTGACTGAAGAAAAAGTGTCAAGGAAAATTCCTTTCATTATTTTTAAAGTGAATTAATTTCACAGCAATCACAAATCCAAACATATAATGCATAAGTATTTCAAAAATGAATTAAAATATGAAGTCTACATTTCTTTCTTTTCACTGTTTTTGAACAAATTACCTACTAGCATTATTTATTTTTAAATAGATTAAGATTTGTACACTCAAGATATGGACTGAACTGTCTGAAGCAGTCCCCCTGAGAATGTGTTCTAATGTTGCCATTGTTCAGAATAGTTTTGAAATGCTGCTTTGAGAACTGCCTTCTGAGCCAGTTTATGAGTGAGACAGTAACAAAATCACATTGTTTTCTTATCACATTTTAAAACTTAGCTATACAACATAGTAACTACACAATTTGATTCAACCAGATTCATCATAGAAATCAAAATGCAACCACATTATTACTAAAGTCCTSTCCAAGGCCACCCCCAGAACCTTTAGTCAGGCTGGATGAGAGCCAGTCTTTCACTCTCTACCCAAGCACCCTATAGACATGTCCAGTTTTTGAAAAGTACTAGCTAACATTTGTTTCAAAAATCTAGACTAAACTTTTTCAGTGAACTTTCATAGTACACTATGTTTGGCCAGACAAGGCAGCTAGACTGTAAGCTTCATAACAGCAGTTCACTGCCTTATTCCTAGCACCTATAGCCGTGTTTTGGATGTTGTCATTGCTCAACAAATATCTGTTGAATGGTAAATGGATGGATGTAGGGGAGGTGATGATGGATGTATGGATAGATGGATAACGTTCATTAAAGAGTTATTACAGATCTATCTTGGGATGTTGCTCAATAATAGAGCACGTGCTTAGCATATACAAGTTCCTGGGGTCATATCCCCCACATAATAAAATAGATATCACGACACAGTGTTAGTGGAACAGTGAAATAGAAAGGTGTAGGTTATGTAGAACGTTTACCCTCTAGCAGTAAGCCCAGGATATCACTGTTTGCCAGCAGCTAAAAACTATCCTGGAGGTGGTTATAGAATACACCTGGATTGTGAGCTGGTTCACTGATAAGCATTAGAAGTTACTGTCTTGCCTGTTTTGGACCAGTGGCTCATACACATTCCAGTCACAGCAAACTAATGAAGGATGGTAGAACTTTGGTCTGAAATGAGGAAAGTAAACTACAAGAGCTCTGCACTGTTCTCACTCTTTTCCTTTCAATCCAGAATTATAATCCCACAATGTTCTTTCTCAGCATGCTTACCTTCTCCATAAGCTAGAAAAACAAAGCTGAGGCCCTCTCCAGCTTCCCATCTAATTTGGCAATAGATCCTGTTCCTTGTCCTAGTGGCAGCAGTGGCAGCAGTGCTAATAGTATAAAAGTAGTAGTAATAATGAACATTAAAGCTCTGCTGGTGACAGTGTTGATAACTGTGCTACACTTGCTGAGTGCTTAATACATGGTATACACTCTCTTTAAAAGCAACTTTTTAGTTCTCTTGACAAAACTATAGGGTTAGCACTGTTGCCATTAGTTTTGTAGTTTAACAAAGTGAGGCTATGATAGGTTAACACACCAAGCCAGTCAGGGGTCAACGCCTTTGCCTGCCTTACTTTTGTGCCAGAGAGTGAATCACAATAGCATGTTGCCTCTCAGTATTATGTTCTGCCCTCTGACACATCCTCCCATGGCCAACAATAAAGATGTAAAAGAAATCTAAACATATACCCTTGTTCAAACCTTAAAGTGATTTGGTCCTGCCTTATTGTATTTGATAATAGTAGCTACAAAGCAACCCAATCCTAGAGCCCGAACATCTGTTTTAAGACCTTGAGCGGGTATGTTTTTCTGGAATATCCCTTCAGAAATGTTTTTTGAACATTTGTTCAAACAAGCTGAGGTCTGGACACCCTCTGATGCCTTTCTCGATTGGTTATGCGCCAAGTATGACATGATCTTCTGCATGTGGTTTGAGTTAGGTGGAAGTGTTGCACATGCCTGGGATACTGGGCAAGCCCACTAGAGCTGCCCCTGGACACAGACAAGCCTGACTCTAGCAGACCCACTGAGAAGATGGCAGGGCTGTGGTGACTGGGATGGGAACACCAGTTGGACAGGTCACCCCATAACCCCATTCAGCTAGGCCATTTGTATTCTAAGGATTCTTTCCCCCTTTGCCTGAATATTTAATTGTGTTTGGGACGGGTTCCAAAATATCCAGTGGACTTCCCAGGCCTTGTGACTCGGGAGTTTCAGGAGCTTTGAGCCTAGTTGCTACAGTCTGGCTTTTGTGCTGCAAACCACATGCGTTCTACCTGCTGTGCCATGAGATCATGAGGGAATTGATCAATGCCTTTGGAAAGTGCCTCCTCGTGCACATAACTGGAAGGGACTATAATCCCAGACAGTTTTACAGCTTTGGCAGGATGGAGGTACACACTGAGGATAGATTGAATGTCACCTCTTGGCCTGGGTTTGTGGGAGATGGCTGAAGAGCCCATCCACAAAGCTGCCACGTGGCCAGGTCCATGTGAGTGATGGAAACACAGCCATGGGAAGAGTCCAAGGCCAGCAATAAGGGAGGAGACACTCAAACCTATGGGGAAATCCCTGAATCCCCAACATCTGTGAGAAAGACCAGATGAGGCTCAGGGGTAAAAAGCAACAAGAAAGCACTTAGCAGTTCTAAGTGTTCACAGAAAGAAATGAAGAATACAAGTCTGCCGTGGGCATGGGAGAACTCAGGTGTCAGACCTGCTTGAACATTCAAGTTCAGAGGTACAGCATTTCTTTGAGCCAGTATGGACTCCTGAAATTGCCTCCAAATATTCTTGAGAAACAGCCCCTTCTTCCCTTCCTTCAAAGTCAGATACATATGTACTGCTGAAAAGAAACATCATCTCTCTATACACTTAGCCTAGCAACTGGGAGAAAAGAACACTAGCGGCTACATACGATTCTGTGTTTTGACTGACTAAGGTAGATAAAGTTTGGAGGAAATGAACTAGGGAAGGGTCAATCACAACATGTGCAATGGGAAGTCCTGAAGGCCTAATAAAAAGCAAAGTAGTGCAATATGGGTGAAGGACTAGCAACCCACTAGATTTATCAGGGCAATGGGGAAAATGTAAATGCCATCTTTATCTTTTATAGTGATTGATAAGAGGAAAATAATAATGCCAGTGACATGAACAGCAAATTCAGGAAAAGACCAGGTCTTAGGAGAAGACAAATACATTTTGGGTGCCAGACTAAGAATTAGAATACACATTTTAAAGTTGTTCTCTGACCTGGAAGAGAGGACAGGGCTAGAGACAGATGTTCAGGCAGACACAGCTTGCATTCTCTTTTACTTAAGTCTAAACCTGCTGGTCCCCACTCACTATCAGAAGAGGTTACAGCAAACAATGGATATTTGAAACTCCTGCCTTCCCGTTTCCACTGCTAATTTCCCCATTGCAATCACAATACATGTAAACCTATCTTGAAGAATGATTCTTTTATATTCCCAAACACATGTCAAATGGGAATAATGAATGATCCCAACAGATTATATTAATCAGTTTCCATTTCCTTGGACATTCATTACATATACAGAAAACTTGCCACATATGAGAAAAACCTACAAAGGAAGATAAGGTGAGTGCTAGAGTTATGGTGACCATATTTCTTTTCTTTT
>BDUI01002203.1:67548-95422 GCA_002335545.1 Apodemus speciosus | reverse complement strand
TACATAGTTACAATGTAAAAGCCAACTACATAATACACACACACACACACACACACACACACACACACACACCACAAATAAATGTGATGATATAAAGGTTTTCTCAAAAACTGTTTCCCAATCCCTACTGAGCTTTCCTGTGTGATGAGAGAACCAATTGTCAAAGCTTCCTTGACCCAGCAATAGCACCAGAGAATAAAAGATGACTGCCCCATACTTTTCAATTCATTGTCTCCTTAAGCCAGTTCAGCCATGACTATGTACTATGAGTTTCCCAAACCTGTTCAGAAGACACCGTCAAGATTTTTAACTCAGAACTGAAGAAAAAGAAAGGGTAGGGTGAGTTACCAGAAAACATATTTCAGAAAGCAAAATGTTTAATTTTATACATGAATTCTCAGTGTACAGGGAATTGTTGACCTTAAAACCACAGACTCCCAGAGGTGAAGGAGTGTTGTATGGATTTGAAACAAAAGGGACTGTGAAAGGCAGAACTCTAATGTAGGTTGAAAGTTAAGGTTGACTTTAAAGATAAAAAAAATTGATTCTTATTCTAACCTCTAGTTGGACAAACCTCAAAATGGGGAGAAAGGACTGCATCAGATAGTTTTGTGTCAAAAACCTGATCTGAAGATGGAAGGTCACCCTGTTGGCTTAGCTCAGGTCGCCTCACCTCTATGAGAATCACTAATCTGACAGCAAATAGAGGACCATTATTTTGGTTTCTAACAGTCTGTTAAAATTGAATTTATGACACTTGCAGTGAATTCTAAGTGTACTTTTAGTAAGCTGCCCTCCCCCAACACATTTATTTCTGATATTACTTTTGAAATGAGCTATTTTGGTTGCTTCTGTAGATCACACTCAATTCCCAATAACTAATTTTAACTTTTTCATCTGGTTCCAGGAATGAGCCGGTGCCCAACAGAAAGTTGCTGTTGTTGCTTTTGGAAAACTTCACTCTCTCAAAAGAAAAGTGAAGCATGAGCCTCTAACTCACCAGACCAACGGGCCTGGAGATAAAGAACTAACAGGGGCTATGGGGTTTCTTTTCAGCTTCAAACTGATTAGGCAGACTTTTAATTGTTATTCCTTTAAAATTCATTTATTCAAAGTAGATGTAAAATGTCCAGTTTTGCAAGTGCTTTCTGATTTTGCATACAGCCAACACAGTTATCAGATAAACTAATTGTAATAAGTTAGTTTTCTCTAGAAAATAATTGATGTAGTCATAAAAAACGTCCAAGTCTACCTTTTCATGTCCAAGTACATGTCTAGGTCACTTTGGTCTAAAAACCATTCAGTTCATCAGTTCAATTGATGACTTTATTCATACTTAATTCGGTTTAATAATGGCTGGATTCTACCTCACAACTAATTAATTCAGTTTCAGTTTTTATCAGTTGATCAATCAATCCATTCAGTCAGTAAAAATTTAATAGATTGTATTCATTCCATTGGATGAATATGTAAAAAGATGCTTAGGACAGGAAGGCACAGAGTTCTGGAAAGATGTTGACAAATTAAGTTAGAGATAAATTACTTTCCGTGTGTCTGTGTGTGTGTGTGCGCGCGCGCACACACACACGCACGCACGCACGCACACACACATGCGCATATATATTTATATGTATGTGTATATATATATAGACATGGATGGGTGTTTTTTGAGATGTGGCCCAAACCCAGTCCTCTTGCTTCTGTCTCACAAGTGCTGGGATTTCATGCATGTGCCACCACACCTGGCTTTCTTGTATATATTAAATGTGCCAAGTTAAAGAAAACTCATACAAACCTTAAAGAACAATTTGTAAAGAAAATAAAATTGTCAATAATGGCTATTCATTAACAAAAATCATGAGTTCATGATAGCCTGTGGAGTAATTTTGGTTGTCTCTCTGACATTTTGAAATATTCCAGTTTTCAAATTCCACTGCAAGAATGATTTTCAACCAATTTATATCTTTAACAAATCATTTTATAAGTGAATCTCAATAACATGAGTGCATTGAAGAGTATTTAGTAAGAAAGCTACCACACAGGAAAATTTGGCCAAAATTTCTACAGGGTAAATATACAGTAAATATGTAAAAAACACACTTAAATATTAAATCTAGAACATATATAACCATTAACCTGTATGCTTCTAGTTCAAAAGTGAATATATCTCATGAGTCATAACATGGGTGCCTCCAACTCTCTTTGAATTAATTACATAAGATATRAAATTGGAAACCCATATTCAAGCAGATGTTTTTACACYTCCACTTTTTCTTCATTCGCTCATATGAAGACCACAGGAAATGTGTTACATTTCCTGAAACATTTTAAATTCTCTAGGATTTATTCTTCTCTGTGACTCATCTTGCCTCCACCCACAATGCATTACAATTTCTAATTAAGATTGCTGTAATAAAATGTTGCACTTCAGGCCTTAATTTCTCAGCCCATATTACCACCAGAATGTTCTTTAGTAATTGTGAAGAAACATCTATAATCATGAATTCTTTTGAAATAAATAAAATTGGAAAATGGTGTGCTCTTTAGAATGACAAAAGAATATGGACACTTTCCTGCACATTTTTTGTCCTATTCTAAACCAAAATGATAGAATAAAACAGGAAAATATATAACTAAATATTAATTAGGCTCAATGAAAGGAGTAATCACATATTTTCATCAGAAGGCCCCCCAACACCAGAATGTCTGGTGTCATATATATATATGTATATATATACATATATATGTGTGTGTGTGTGTGTTCATATATATGAAAATATTTTGAATGTATGTTTCAAAATAAAATATATGTTTTAAAAATAAAACTTATTTTAAAAATAAATGAATTAATTCCTACAAGGCACTTAAGTCACCAGCAAACATGATGAAGGCATGTCTCATGCTCTCAAAGAATTCACAACCTAAGAATCCATAAAAGTAATTTAGTTGGTTATAAAATAAGTGCTGGACTAGAATACAGAAGGGAGCCTATGGCAGCAGAAGGGCAGCAGTCCATTCTGACTGGGGGTATTTAAGAAAGCCCCCTGAAAAGGGCAGCACTTATGCATCAGCTCCAGTTTTTATGCACCTATTTTGTGCCAGGAACTTTTTGACCTGGCTACTTTTACCCAGCCATTTTGATGTGGCTTAAGATAAATAAACCATCATGCTTTCGTCAGTTTTATAAATTACCAAGTAATGTGTAAAACAGATGTCCTTACCCTGGGACTTGCCCCAATGCTAGCCTTTACCAGAAGGTGAACTACAGGGTGCAGAGTAGAGCTGGCATATTTATATTTTCCATTTACAAAGAATGGTGGCCTGGCCTCCCTTACTCATCTCTAAAGTTCAACAATTCTACCCAGTAAATCATAAACGCATATTCTCATTCTCTGAGAGTTTCCGTGGATCTTCAGATTGTATGTATTCAATGATTCCAAAGAGAAATGAGGCTTGAACACCATTGTGTTCTTTTGTTCTTAGCCTCGGAGTTTACAGGAAATCTTCAATTGGATTCCTCACTGCAATTTCATGCATGATGTTATAACATTCCTTTAACTGGGGATATTCAAAAGTATGATTGACACAACCTAGAAGTCAACTTGCAGACACATGTTCCTAAGTGGTACAGTGCTTGCATTTGTGAGACCCTAGGTTTGGTCTGCATCAGAGAGATAGAGAGAGAGGGTGAAGGAAGGAGGTGGGAAATAAATTAACCTGGCTGATACTTTTGGTTTTTTTTCTAACTGTAAAGGCAATAATTGTTGATATTTTTAAAACCAAGAACTTAACACAGGAGAGGGGCTAGAGAGATGGCTCAGTAAAATTCTTGCCATGCATGTGGACCCAAGTTCAGACCTTGAACATCAATTAAAAAGAAAAGCTGGGCATAGCAGTGCACCTGGTGTCCAATTTCTGATTAAGTAGAGATAAACAGATCACTGGAGCTCCTAGCTGATTTGGTGAGCTCTGGGTGCAGTGAGAGATATTAACTCAAAAAGTAAGGTAGAGGGCTGCGGAGATAGCTTTGTGGGTGATTAGCCACACAAGCATGAGGACCTGAGTTCAAATCCCCAGAACCTACATAAAAGCTTTTTTTTAATAATTTTATGTGTATATATACAAATTATATGTTATATACATGTGGGAACATCTGTAATCACAGACCTTTTACCAGAAGGAAGAGGTGGAGAGAGGGATCCTTGGATGTTCACGGGCGAGCAAACTGGACATTCACAGTAGGGAACAAGAGAGAACCTATCTCAAAACAGAAGGCAGATAATGGCATACAAAGTTGTACTCTAACTTCCACATATGTGGTAAAGCACATGCACAACCACATTCACAAACATGTACACATAATACACATAATACACATCATACATATCACATATACCACACCATACACACACAGACACACAGACACTTATACACCCCATTGATATACACCAGAAAATACAAGGGGTTGAAGAAGTTACATGTTGACTTCTAGCTACCTCATTCTCAAATGCACCCATGTGCACACATACATAAGCACACATATACAAGTACTCATATGCACCCCAAACATAAAACAATAGTTTTTAAAAAGTAGCAAAGGAAAAAGTAAACTTCTCTAATTGGTACTGCATTTAGGTAAAGTTATGCCACAAAGCAGTAGTTTCAAAACAATTATAGTTCCTTGTTGGTTTCTTTATAATAACAGATCCAATGTCCTGTTTTGGATTTTTCAGTGTTGGTCATGGAGCACAGAGCCTGCTCATGCAGGACAACAGCTCTGTTACCGAGTCATAATCCCTGCCTCCAGTACTAAGCTGGAAATGATGAGTGTCCAGAATAAAAGAAACTGGTTAGCTAGTAGTACCAGAGTAAGGGAAACTGTGTCATCAAATGAGGTGCCATTATGACCAACTTTTGCCTAAAGATGCACCAACTTTACAAAATGGAGGTCTTAGGAAACATTTCAATACCTCATGGAAGTGAATGATAAAATAATGAAGAAAGAATTCAATAAAGGTAAAAATTAGAAAAAATAGTAAACCTGTATATGTTTTTACATTTGTCTAAACTTTATTCTGTTACTATGATAAGAGGAAGGGAAATGTTTCTTTTCATTTTATCTGAAAGATAATGTGCTAAATAATATATCTCCACATCCAGTTATCTTGAACTATATAACACATCTAGATAATGGATCTAAAGTTTCTACATTCCCTCGTCTCCCAATTTCTGCATACCAGGAAAACTAAACAGGGATAAGCCTGTGAACATGAATACCTGTAGAAGTAGTCCACATCTTTAGCGAATATAATCAAAGCCATGGACTCAGGAAAAAATGAATACAAATACACACAACTTTTTGCATGTAACTCTGGAGGTCCATAGGCTTGATGTCAAGGGCTCCTGTCTTGGTTTCCTTAGGCTCTGAACACATTGTTTCCTTTCTTTTCTAAGCACACAGCATTCTTGCAGGGCATTAGCAGGGTAACCTTCCAGAAACAGGTTCTGTACTTACTCTTGCTCTGTGCCTCAGATGTTCTGCTGGTGGAATGTGGATGGTGACTTAACTCAACTTGACTTGGGGTCCTTGGGAAACTGGCATGTTGCCACAACTGCTAGTCCTGTCTTGGAAGCTAATGTGCCATCTCGTGTATAACAATAACACAGTAAAAATAACAGAACAGAATTCCCTAAACCATTTTAAAAGAACTAGCACATTAACAGGCGTGCAAAACCCGACTGGAGGTGTAGTTTTTTTCGCTTTCTTTCTACATTAATTTTTCTTCCTGATTTCAATTAGCCAAACTTGAATGGAGACATTACAGACAGTTCAACCCCACCTCAGAGCTGTGCAGACAGCTCTTGTTGCCAAGCTGTCTATCACCAAGACAACTGGGCCAATGTGCTTTGCTCTGGGTAAATAGCTCATCAGGGCCAGTTGCAGAAGGAGCCATTTTACAATGACCTCCCATTGGATCAAAATCCGTATGCCTTGTGATCCAAAATATGTTTTGAAAGTACATGGGGTTATAAATAAGTAATCATTAATATTTTCACATTCTTTGCACTGATGAAAAGTGGCTTAGCTCCAGAGGTCATTTGTTTGCCAGTTGATTCCAGGGATCTAGTAAGTGCAGAGTTCCTCTGTTTGTGAGTCCTTGTTATTTTTTACTCTTTGCATCAACCCTAAGTTTCTTCCAACACCATCTTGTCAACCACAAACTCCTACGACGTGGTCATCAGTAATATAGCAATCTTCCTGTCTCTATTCTCTTAAAACATTCTGAGTAAAAAGAAATGATAAAATGGGAGGTGGTTGGCATTCCTGTCTCCGACGGAGCCGTCAGCTGAGGTTATGGTTTGGACACAGTGCCATTTAATGAAATCATATTTTTGATAAGTTCAGTACATATAAATGAATAAGAATTTTAAAAACTCAGCAGATTTAAAGAGGGTTGTTTTTCTTCCTTTTTTGTTTGTTTTGTTAATTTGGAATACAAGTTCTGAGCGTGGGGTCCTTCAGGGTCTAGCAGAGGTGATAGAGAATTGTTCTTCCGTCCAGCCTCCACCGGTACTGACCCACCCTGGGCAGCTTTATTGTTTTCTAGTCTCCTTGGTGGCAGGTGTCTGCTAATCAAAGGCTTAAGAAGGTGTGGGGTTTAGAAGTCAGCTCTGACTAGAAGGAAAACTTTCCATTCAGCCTTGGGCAACAATATTGGAGGTTTTTTTTTTTTTTTTTAATGTTGTAATCAACTCTGTGCCAAGTGGGGCCCAAGCTCCCCCTACACAGCCCCAGGAATCCAAAGAAAGAAGTGTTTTCAATTCTCTTCAGAACGTCTGATCTCCCACACTGCAGACCAAATAAAAACAGTCTGGGCCAATTGTGCCTCCTCCTACCCCCATCTATTGTGGAATCCGCCTGGGAGAAACTCAGGAAAGTTGGCCTCTGGCCAGCACTGGCCTTCCATGGCAGGAGAAAATTTCCCTCACCTTCCCTCTGTCAACTGCTTTTGGAGAATGAAGGACAAGCCCCCACGTCAAATAGGGACAACGAGGAGGGCCAGAGCAGAGCCTCAGATGATTTAACTGGACTAGAATGATGTGGGAAGTGCTAACCCTGAGTTGGCATCTTCTCTGTACTTGTTGGTTTTGTGTGTTACCTTTGCTCCTAGCAAATGGACACTGGGAGGAAGAATGCATCAAGTTCCTTGGGAGTAGAACTGGCCACAGACTGACACTCAGCACCACTGCTTGCTTCTCAACTACAGACTAAAACAACTTATTCCACAGAGCAAAGCCCTTGCCCCCGTTCTCCACTGGTTCACAGTATGCCTCAGCCAAACCTGGATTCCAACCTTGGCTCTCCCATCATAGAAACATAAGGTCACTCTGCTAGGGACCTCCTTCAATAAGGTGGTTCAAGTCACTTCGGGGGTCCTGAGTTGTGAAAACACATAAGTTACTGTCCACCTCATCCCCAAACCCTACCAACCTTGACAGCCCTTGGCCACAGGTCCCTCTGGACATGTTTCTCGGAGGCCTCCAAATCCTAAGAAGCACGAGCAGGCCATGCAACACCAAAACCATTATAAAAGTCCAGATGGCCTTTGTGCAAAGCAAGAATAACTTAAAACTCCAGAATTTTCTGGCCAGAGATGCCAGTTTATACATTAATAAAGTTCGTAGTAGATTTTTCCCTAAGAATTTTATCAAGCAAACCATCCCAGGTGAACGAGAAATACCTTGAAGAAAATGGCTCAGAATTCCCCCGGATTTCAACTATGAGCTAGAGGAGATGGTGAGAAAAGCCTGGACAAGTATAAATATTGGAACAGCAAGTCTTGGAAACCAAAGCCTTTTTAAGACCTCAATCAACAAAAGGATAAAGGGCTAATTTTACAATTGCAGGTGCATTGGGGTGTGGCAAGGAAGAGCTGGGAGACTAAAATAGTAGCATTGGAAAGAACCCCCAGGTGACCCTTAAGATAGAATGGTCCCTACCTAAAGTGGGGGGAGGGCTGTGAGAGAGAATATAGTGGAATTCAAAGCAGTATAATGCTTGGTAGAAATGCAGGCTATTTCCATTTTCAAAATATTCTAGTCTGGATTTATTAAAATAAAACTAAATTAAAAAGAACAAGGCTAAACTCAAGCTTATGTTTTTGTGTTCATGACACTAAATAAACAGATTTCAGTGAATTCTCCCTTTTTAACTCATTGGTTGGTATTGTATAGATGCAGTCAGCATCTAATATGCTTTCAATTGTGTCTTCAGCCCTCAAGACCCTGGGGGTCTGAAATCTCAGCCAACTTTGCAATTTAATCCAAAACCCAAAGCAGTTCAGATTCCAAGTAACCTGTTACCCTCTGCTAGCAAAACATCACTGGTGGTTTGAGAAGGGCCATTTTTAATAAGCCCTTCTCAGTGTCCTGGCAGGGCCCCAGCTTTACTTCAAAGTTGATTTTCCCCAGTGAGAGTACAGCTGGACGAATCCAGAAGTGCACTGTGCCATGCTTCCACTACCCTGGGCTTCTAAGGCCCAACTCTAGGGCACTGAAGAGGGCTGGGATTGGAAGGCAGGCAGGGGGCCGGGCAGCCTGTGGCTCACAGGGAAATTGCCTCAGCTAGGGCCTTCCCAGAGACAAAACAGTGCATCACCCATAACAGTGAACAACTACAAGAACTGAATCCGAATGGAATTTTTGAATTGTATTACTTTGGCTTATTTTTAAGTAAATTTGATGATGATGATGATGATGATGATGATGATGATGATGATGATGATAATAATAATAATAACAACAACAAAAGAAACCATTGTAATTTGGGTGGCCTCTTGAGTGTCACAGTTGTTTGGGGTTTTTTTGTTTGTTGGTTGGTTGGTTATTGTTTTCTCTCAGTGGCTTGTTCTTTAGATGTCACACAATAAGATGCCAAGAAAATATGAAATGAGACACTAGAGGCAGGGAGCAGGCAAGGAAGCAGGACTGACAAATGAAGACAAGTGCAGAATGAGCTAGCCTTAAACTCCAAGACAGTAGTCTTCAAGTCCCACATTTTCTCTTGTGTTTCTTGCCCAGGACTAGTGAAGTTGGGGTTGCCAGTAAAATGACCACTCAGCTCAAAACGTCTCATTTAAACTCCAAGTCTTCTGAAAACAGCGGAGAAGGATTAGAGCCAAAAAGTGCTTTCTAGTACAAACACTAGTGCACTTTTACAAGGCAGGTAAAGCCCGAAATTATGTTACTAATTAATTTTATATTTCCTCCAACTACCTAGAACCAACTGCAGCCCAATATTCCCCAACTGGGATTTTGCCAAGAATTCAGATAATGCCATTTATGGACCATGCCAACAGTTGAGGTCATGCTTTCTGTCTCAAGAGGAAAAAGCAATAGGGAGGAATTCATGGAAAGTACATATTGGGGAGAGACAAAGGGGAGAGAGGAAAGACAAGAGGTAAAAAATCTCTCTATAGCAACCAAGCCCAAACAGACACACAGAGCAGAGGCAGCCCAAGAGGCTTTGCAGTTGGACAACTTGGGGGTGAGCATGAAGCAAAACAGTCTAAAAGAGAGTTCACCGGGAAAGTTCAAGAAACAGCACCTTGGAGGCACAGAAGCGACCCCACCCAAACTGTGAAGGACATCAAAAGGCCTGGTGCCTTGCATCAGGCTGCTGGCAAAGGCTTTCCTTCATGCATGCCAGGAATGTAAAGTACCTGCCACCTGGTTCAGGGTTTGGTAATTAGAAATGAGGTTTTGTTTCTAACAGGAATTCAAGACCATGAGGACTAGAGAGAAGCTCCAGAATCTGGATAGCATTTTGGATTTCATTCAGACTAATCACCCCTATTGTAGAGATGAGAAAGAGCAAAGCCCCACATGGGAAAATAGCACAGATGAGTGTCACTATTAGCCCCAGGGAAAAGACTGGTGCCCTGCTGCCAGCAGCTCATGTTGAACATTTCATTGTTCCAAAAGAAAAATCCAGGCAGGACTGTAGAGATTATTTCATGAAGTTAAAATTTCTAATCCTGATATTGTATCATCTCTACTTTCTTTTTAATGTCAAAATATCTTTTCTTTCAGCAAATGATGACCCCAGAAAGTAACCATGGTTTTCGAATGTCTTCTATGCTTTCTAATATAACCAGCAGAAGTAATAAATTAGAAGCTCCATGTGACACATCAGTATTTGGGGGCAAATATTTGGCACATAAAAACAGTAATCTAGTCCATTGCCCTGCTGCATAGCACCACTCTATACAAGTTCTCATTTGAGCCTAAGTTTGGAATCCATTGAAAATGCCACCAGAGTGTTAGGCAGGGAATGGTGCTTTTGAAATAGGAAGGTTTGGCTGGGATGTTTGTGGAGGGTGAGCTAGGGAAGAGACGGAGCACTTGGAAGACTGGAGAACCAAGATGCCTTGGACTCAATCTCTCAGCCTGTTTGGTTTTGTTTTATGTTGTTGTGTGATGACAACTTCAAATTACCATTACATCCTGCTTTAATGGCCAATATCTCTGCTACCATATAGTTATGTTTTTGATTTGGATCTGTTTTTAAATTTTCCTCACAAGGGAAAAAAGTCATAATACTCATTTTCCATGTGGTATGTTCCTTGTCTAGAAGTCTAGAGAGGTTATGGGACTTGCCTGAAATTACATGGTTCCTCCAGGTCACTCTAGGTCTTAGTCCTTCCTCTCGTCTCCATGCCTCTCCCATGTGTGTTAACTTAGCTCCTTAGTCTGATCCATCAGCTGGGTGGCACTGCAACATGTGCTATCAACACTCCCTGCTCTCTTCCCTCCAAGTGCTCAGAAATCCCACTCTGCATACCAGAGCCAAGAAGCACCAGGCTTCAGGTCACAGAAGAATTACAGCCTGTCTTGGGGCTGTAAAGATGTCTACCTCCTGACCATCTACTGATGTGACCTGTGGCAAATTTGTTGCCAAGTTGTCCCATCACCACAGCTGTCCTGTTGCTATCACTTCCAGCCAGATAAAGGCCAGACTGAGCAGGAAACCTGCATGTCAAAATGCACATCCACCATAATCATTGCTATCACATTCTCCTGATCCTTCTTGGGATGACACAACTAAAGGATATGTTAGGAATATGCTTCCTCCTAGGCACAACCTTGTACTACTCAATTAAAAGTCAATGTGATCATGAAAAGGGATTTAACTATTAATCTTAGCCAAGAAGAATTTCAAAGGTAGAATGAATAATACCAACCAAATAAACACACTCTTCCAAATCCAAAGCTTTTGAGATTCCTATTCAGAACTATGACTGTTTGGAGTTGCTTCTAGTTTTTTGATGGTCCATATATATACATACCCATTTATATGGAGAAGAATTGCATTTTTAGGTGAATATAAAAATGGCCTCTGGCGCCTGTGAATTTGGTGGTTGGAAAGTTCCAGGACCCTTACTCAGCAAAATACTTGGAGGGAAGACCTAGTAGTCACCTAGATGTGGCCCACACAAAACCTGCATCATTTTCAAAATAGCTTTTGGGGAAAAAAAAAGTTGAACTCATCTATTTCTAGGCAGGCAGGAGCCCAGTACAGATTATAGATCTGGCCCATCAACAAATGGTTATCTCTCAGACCCTGGGGAAATAAAACAGGACTCAGGGGCTTTGGGAAAAACAGCCAGCTTCTCAGACTCACATGGGAAAGTTAATATGGTGGTAATGAGCCACTTAAATGCCTGTCTGCCTATGTTACAATAACATGCCCTTTCACTCCTTCCAACAGCTCCCAAAGGGCACTGTGGACAGCCATGGTTTCTGGCTCGTTACTTCCCACTCCACAAGCCTACCAAAAGCAAATCCTTCCTATCTCTCCAAAGTTTCTTTCTTTTTATTTTAACATGCTGAGTCCCCCCTGCCTCATTCCTTTTCTTTTTTATTGTATATTTATCATGAGTTTTCCTTCTCTTAATGCCTTTTACAATTTTTCTCTTTATTTTCTCAATGTTTTTTTCGTTGTCGTTGCTAAGAATATTTCCCCCCTTTCTCTCTTTAGTATATTTCCTTGTTCTTTATGTCCTATTTTTGGTAAAGTTTTTCTTGTTTAGTAGACTTTACTCAACAAACAACAAACAGAGTAGACTCTGTTTTTGTTGAGTTTTGCTTTGTTGTTATATGGAGTTTGTGTTTATTTCTTTCTTCTATCTTTTTTTGTAAAAAAAAAAATAAAAAGAATATGAGGTTTGGTTTAATTTTTCCTTGCTATACTTTTTTTTTCTTCCCTTCGGCTTTAACTAGTGTGTGTGTGTGTGTGTGTGTGTGTGTGTGTGTGTGTGTGTGTTTGTGTGGTGTCTCTCGGTAATTGTTGCTGTTTTGTTTTCACTTTGGTTTTGCTTCTTAGGGGGTTTACAGGCAGGTGAAAAGTTGATTTTAGATTTTTTTGGTAGATTTTTTTTTCTTTAAAAAAATCCCTTTATCTATATTGTTAGCTTTAATTAAAAATCTCTGTCTCTTAGCAATCTGTGTCAGTGCACCTCGGTAATCATGGCACTCAGGAGGTGGAGGCAGGGGAGTTATGAGTTCAAGGCCAGTGTGAGTTACACAGTGATATCATCCTATCTCAAAAAGGAGAGGGATAGAGATTTATTTTTCTCTCCTTCTCCACCATTGTGCCATGTTTTTTCCTTTGTCTTTAAACTTGAAGCAGAATCTTTATTTTAATACAGTTTTAGGTTTAAAGATGTTACAAAGATAGTACAGAGGATTGAACATCCTCAACACCTGGCTTTCTCTACTACTAACATCTCTCATCCATGATACATATTTTTAGACATTTTATTATCTATCATGTCTTAAGTAAAGTCAGCTCTCTATTCAGATGCCCACAGTCTCTTTCCGATGTCCTTTCTCTATTCCTGTATCCCACCTAGGATCCTACAATGACACTTCTCACATCTCCCTAGACTCTTCTTGCTTGGACAGTCATCTGACTTTTCATCGTTTTCAATTATATTGATAGTTCTGAGGCATAGTGGCTAGGTGTTTTGCAGAATAGACCTCAGTTGGGACCCAATGATGTTAATGTTAGTCTTGTGCTTGTATTTCTCCACTATGAACTGACTTTGCCTCTTATTCTGGTCTTCATTTTTCTGAATCAAATCCTTGCTAGGGATGGAAAGGTTTAAGCTACACCTTCTGGAAGATGACCAGTGCCATGTTATTCTTTTGTTCTGGTTCCTTCAGACTGTCTTTCTGTTTCCTTGCCATGACCCTCCCATATGTTTTTCACTCATTTAACTTTCTAAGACCATTTTCTTTCATTTTTCTTTGACACTTGCTTGCTCCGTTTTTAATTTCAAATTGCTTTTCTCTATCTCCCTTCTCCATCTTCTTCTCCCCTCCTTGCCTTTTAATATTCTCCCTAGTTATGTTTTATGCCATTTATATTTGCATTTGTTTTAAAATAATTGTCTTATAACATTTTCTTGGTTAAAGAAATTAGTATATACTACATAACTAACATATCTTACATAGCTAAGAGAATAAAACAAAAATTCAAAAGGAAAAAGTTTCGCTCATTCCTCATCTCTAAGTCTTCCAATATTGCTTATCATCTACTAAACTTCACACCATCCTTGAAAGCTATGTCCCCTTCCAGAATGACCAACAGACCCTGTGTTATAAGTTCTAAGAGTATCTATGTTTTGCAACAACTCTGATTGATTCATGAAATTTGTGTGGAACATTAAAGTGATACTTGCATATTTAATACCTTTCTTAAATATAGGCATCCACCTTAAAATCACCTTAGCCAGCTAGGAGTAAAGGAGCTATATTTTATATGGTCCTTTCCTAGCTATTTTTAGCTCTTAGCATCAGGACCATGTGAGTGCCTGAGTGTGTGTGTGTGTGTGTGTGTGTGTGTGTGTGTGTGTGTGTACGTGTGCCTGTGTGTGTCTGTGTGCCCCACACTCATTGAGCAACTAGGAACCAAGGATAAGAAGTGAGTTGGAGCCTAGGAATTGGGGAAGAAAGCTTCATGAGAAGTTTATATGGAAGGCCAGTAAAGTTGAGTTGGTGATTACTTTGCTCTTTTGCACTCCAGGTTCCCTGAGTGGGAAAAAATAGGATGGCCTTTCCTGACAAGCCCTTGTTTTAGGTGTAACTCCACACAGGAGCTTGGCAGGGCTTGGGGTATGYGTGAATTAGATGACCTCTACAATCCCTTTCTGATGGTGATCTCAGTCCTCTGAGAACTTTTGTTGTTGCTGTTAAAATTGACATAAGGAGACAAGCAGACATTGAGCTAGGGCCAAAGTAGATTACTTTGGGAGCTGAAGAAAGGCAAGACTATCATTGTAGCTCTTACAAGAGCCCTTCTCTTCCTGCTCTGTTTCATTGTGGTGCTATGTGTTTAGAAAAGAAGCCAGGGAAAATTCTATAAGATGGTGTGCCCCATCCATCTAAGCCCAGTCAGAGTTGGATGGTGCCCGAAGTCTACTGCCTAAAAAGTAGTGTGCTAGTGGTGTCGATCAACTCTACATTGTCACAGAGCAGTTCTTTTGCTTGTCTCTATACATCAACCATGATCATGTACTAGCACTGGGCTAAAGACCATGTGACTTTATCTTCCTTCAATGTGGTATTAATTTTCACCAAGAAAAAAAAGTGGTTAATGGAAATCGGGCACTTAAGGTAGTAAGAGGGACAGTTTTGCCTTAGGGCAATACATAAGGGTTTGATTTTCTTTGAATTCTCAACCTGATATTGAGGTTAGCAGTAACTAGTATAAGGGCAGTGCAAATACATGAGGTGAAGCCCTCATCCCAGAGCCAGCAGAACCCATTGGCTCGACAGCACAATGATTTTCAACAGTCCACATATTGAAAGGCTTTTCAACAATGTGTTTCTCACCTACAGTGACCAGATCAAGCAAGTCTACTGTGCAAAGCAAAGGTCAAACAGGCAAAGTAATATTGAAGTAGAGGACACATGAAAATGGTTCATAGGAATGATGAAGTTTCTGCTTTTATGGTTCGTCCCTTGTGTACAGCAGAGGAAGAAGAGGTGTTTACAAGGGCAGATGGATATGGGAGGCCTCCACACAAGCATCAGCCTCCTTGAGAGTATATAGATCACTGTTGCTGTTAGTTCAAGCAGTGGGAATTCCCTAGGCTGAACCTGGGGGGAAAATCAAAGACACCATAAATTCTGATGTAGAGAAATAGAGCTAACCAAGGAAAACTTGACTTTGGGAATATAAAGTAATTGCTTTAAGAGAACCAATGACTTACTTCACAGGAAATGGCTATAGAGATATGTTAATTAATCCTCAAGCTTAAGTATAATAAACAATTCCCAAAGACTAGCAATTAAAAATGACTGGGAGGCTTGAAATTTATAGTAGAAAGAGGCTGTAAACTATATAGGAAGGTTGAAGCAGGAAAATTTAAAAAAAAATAGGGAACTTCATATGTGACCTTGAAAGAAAGAGGCAAAATGGCAATGGGAAAGATGAAGGAGCACAGGAAATGCTATACCAGAACATGCTCAGTTATGCTGAGTTCCAATATTAAAATTGAAATTTCAATGAACCACAAAGGGAGAAATAACTCTTTTGAATGGCCACACATATACATAATTTTCTCAGTTCATAGTAAATGAACTAATATAAGCACTTATAGGATGTAAGAAATAGGATATTTCTTTTAAAATAAATACCCAGCCAGCTAATCTTGATGTTGCTGGCCTGTAATTCTAGCTACTAGTGGGACTACGGCTGTAGGATCACAAGTTTGAGACTTTTTTAAACTACCTGCGGTGGTCAAATTAATCAGCTAACTGGTTTCAATGAAATGTTGCACAAGATGTTTATATTGCAATGATGGATGGCTTATCTGGAATGCCAAGGCCCTGGCTTCATTTCAGTACATGATGAGTTAGCTATCTCTCCAGGCCAGGATAACATTTTATAAGTTCCTTGTCTTATAGTCCAAAGACAATCGATTTTCCAATCTTGTTCTAGCTAATTATATGCCTTTTTGAAGGCTTCTTCCCTGTCAGATTTCTTTCACAGCAACATGCAATTTTCACGGCATGTCAGAATCACCAAAAATCTAGGCAAGTAGCAGTCTATATCATATACACAGGGACCAACTCCCAGGAAGAAGGCAGCAAGATCTTTGAGGATCCAGAATAAACTTCAAAAGTGTACAATGTATAGTTTATAGTCTACATAGATTAAAAATAGATATTTGACATTCTTCATACCCTTCATCAGAATGGGTTACAAAGATTTGAGTTCTAGTATGCTCTTGCATTGTGAGGGTTTACTTAGTACTAAAGTGTTTACTTAGTTGTACTAAAGATAGAGCATATGGCTCTACACATGTTAGCTAAGCATTTTACCACTGGGCACCAGCAATTATTACAATAATGATTTGTATATGGTCGGAGGGCACCTCACAACTTTATATGTTGACAGTTATTCCCCTCGGAATGTATTAAGAAGATATGAAATTAATTCAGTGATGCTGTTTAGACACAAGGCCTATAAGAAGTGACTACGTTTAAATAAAGCCATTATGGTGGGGCTCTCATCACTGGATTCTGGTAGATTAAGGAATGAGGGAAGCTACATAGTCCTATACAAGCTTCTCACCCCTTGTCATATGGTTCTGTATACAGCCTTGGGACGCTGGTTGCAAAGTCAAGGGACCTTGAGCTAAAGTAGTCTTGGGTTTATAAAGAATCCTGTCTCGTGTATTTCATTACTCAACAGTAAATCGACTAACTGTAGATACTTAGACTTTATAATGCTGTTCTTAAGTACAGAGAGAATTCATGCAAATAAATGTGTCTAAAACTGAGCCTTCCATGGGAACCGACTATAGGTATGGTAGCTACTCTCATCACTATAGCTATTGTCTGGTGTGACTCTGGATGCCGTTACTGTGAAAGAAAACATCTTAAGTTTCTCGAAGCTACTCCATAATTGCTGTAATTTTTCTTCACAGGTTTCTCCAAAGATGAGAATGTCTGCCACTGCTCTTTCTCAAAAATACCACCCCCACTAACTGTTAATCAAAACTGTACCTCAAAACTCTTCTAGATACAAGGAAAGCTTGCCCTCCCTGCCTGCCATTCCTCTCACAGCACTGCCCAAACAAACTGTTCCACATGTCATTATCAATACTATTCTTATATAGATCAGGGAAGGATATGGACAGATCAGCATGCACCACACTCTCTGGGAATTAACCTAGAATATACTACATCCATTCCTTTGTATGATTCAGTTATTCTCCATTCTTAAGTTTCTCAGTGCTTCTGCAGAGGTGCATGTTACTGACAAGCCACAGACAATGCATTGTCTTATCCCGATAGCTAGGCCTTTAGGCAGCTGGGACTGCAGGAACAGGCTGTACTCCACAGCCACTGGTAGATTCCCATTGTAACTGGAGTCTTCCGTCTCATTCCCATAAGAAYCTGGTAAGGAGGAGAAGCCAAGCTCATGGGTGCTCACCTCTTGTTTTGAGTGATGGGCAGCTAGAATATTTACATTCCCCAACCAGCAAGTTTTGTCACTGCTATCTGCTTACTGTTTCCCAAAAATTAATCCCAAAAATTGATCCTGGACTTCTAGTGTCAGTTTTTGTATTATCAGATGGATTTAAGCATCCATGGGAAATAACCAGAAAGCCCCAACTCCTTGGTTCAACTATCATAACCTTTTCCTAAACCATTTATTCACATCCTTGGTCATATCCAAAATGTGCTTGTCATTCCAAACTAACCCCACCTATGTCATCCTCTATTTGTATACCCTACTTTCTGGATGCTTCTGCCCCAATAAGGCCTTTTCTTTGTTCCCATCACTTGTATCTTAGAACTGTTGGTTTCTTCTAGTTTATCAGACTCATTCAGCATAATTACCTTCTCGAACTGGCTTGGGACCTACAATCCACTATTGCAATCACTGCCCTTTGTTTACTCTTAACTTTCTCCATCATCTCCTGGTATCCCCTGCAAGTCTACACTCTCATGCTTCAGAAGAGTTCTTCTGGAGGTCCTGGCCAGTTTCAACCGTCATTCCATCTATAGCTTCAGACACGACTTTCCATTGCTCGCTGCCTAAACTCTTGACTCTTCACCCTGCCCTCTCTAACGGGAACATTATGTTCAAATCTCTCATTTTTAAGGTAAAGCTTCTCAGCCTTAGCTCTGCATGTGCTGCCCCCTTCTCTCCTTTCCTTCTTAAGGTTTCAGAATAGATAGTGAGTATTCATTGCCCCTTCCCACAGCACAACTTCTTCTGTTTCCTGGGCATATCCTCTTATCCCTATCAGTACAGTTGTTATAACTAATCATTTTACTATAGCCACTACTAGAAATAATGGCCTCAAAAGGGAACATCTTGCCTAACTTAGCTATGTGGCCCCAGAGCCTAGCACAGTGCTTGATTGATAGGAGGTGCTCAATAAACGAATTATGTCACAAACACTTACTGAGCACCTACTAGGAACCAAGCACTATATCGGCTCTGTTAGAATCCACAACACTTGGCCCCTAATCCATCACAAAACCCACATTCAAGAACCATTGATTTTCATAGAAACCTTCTCTCTTTGTGAGTGCCCACAGACACTGTTTTGTGTTGATCCCTCCTCACAACAGGCATTTGCATTCTGTTGAGTAAGCCTGATAAAACCCAGCAAAACCCAAAAGACTTATTTGAAGATTTGCTTATATAAATGGCCATTTGTATGTTTGTTATGGGATCTGGTAGCTGACCGAGGGCTTTCTGAACAGCTCGAGGGCAGCACATTCACTTGCAACTCTATCTTAACACAGCTCAACTTAACTAAGCTGCTGCATGACCGCTCCCTGACCCTTTCTCCAGGTTCTCCTAATGAATCTTTGTTTCTACGTTTGTTACCCTCCACCTTCAAACTGGTGAAGATGGTCTCTTGCTCTTTTACTTGATAGTATGAAGAAATACTAATACTGGAGTACTGTTGACTTCAGGACCCCACTTCACGCAGTATGCTTCCCTTTGCCACATGGAAGCTACCTTTGCTAACTCCACTTCATTGTGGCAATTGTATCCTATGCCAAAGTGGTCAGTAAGGATAGAACATTGTTTTAAATGGTCGGGGAAAGGGTTTGTGGACAAGGAAGGGGACACTTTGTGATTGCAGTTCAACAGATGGGGATGTTCTGGATATAAGTGAAGGTGTGTGTGTGTGTGTGTGTGTGTGTGTGTGTGTGTGTGTGTGTGTTACAGTTTTCTTGTTGGAAGCAGGCAGTAGTATATAATGCAAGATCAAGACGTACAAAATTGACTGAGTGTTCTTACTCCTACCAGGTTCTCCTGTTTCTTCTGTGCCCTTCTAGAGATGTTGGATACATATATAAATATTGGCACACCTATATTCTAGTCACTGACTTAGCATGGTCTAAAATACCATAAGTAGAATGAGCTGATATTTGTAGAAATATTAACAAAGTAGGGAATACTCTCTACCCTACTTAAGACTCAGCTGCTCTTAGCTGTTCCCATCATCCAGGGGAGACAATTGGCAACTTCAAATCACCTCCTATTCACCCCACCATGGTCTTCGGTTTGTGGGGTATGGTCATATCCTGTTCCATATACCTTTGGTACAGTTCTATGGATTAATTTTCCCTTATCTATCTTTGCATTAGAGTTAGGCCAATTAATAATCCCTGTACCTCCACTGTAGCTAGTTTGGAAAATATTTTTACCTACAACTACTTCTAGCCACTTCCATTATCCACTTGTAACTCTAGCTCTATCTTTCATGTCCTCATCAATTCTCATGGGCAATGCTGGAATTAAATTTGGAATGAATGCCTACATAAATGGCCTCAAGCATATTAGGTAAAATTCAATGGCCTACGTACTATAGGAGGTCACTAGTATGTAACAAATTTTTGCTTCTCTGTCATCCTCTCTCGGATATCTCCTCCCCCCTTCACCCATTCTCCACATTACATACATATGTGACTCATCAGATGGTGTACAATTCGTGAAATATTTCTTATGTCTTTTCTCTATTGAAATCAGGATCAGAGTATTAGATCATGGCAACTTACCTGAACCTTAGAGGAAAGTACTAGAAAATTCCAGATATATACATCCCAAAAGAGAACCATTTTAAATGACTCTTAAAGTCATTGACTTCAGAGTCTAGAGTGGCATCATTGTTGAAGCTGAAAATGTCAATACTTACCCCGTGTGGTTTCAACCCTAAAATTCTACATATTCTTTAAGACTCAGTTTCAAAGCTGTCTTCTTCTTCTCCTCCTCCTTCTCCTCCTTTGTCTTCATCTTCATCTTCCTCTAACCTTCTAAGAACTGAGACAGTTCATCTATTTTCACAGAAGTCTCAGTGAAATTTTTCCTTTCTGTGCATGGCCAAAGGTGAGTCTGTCCTCCCTGGTCTGATCAATATAGTAAGACTCATGCTAACTCATTATCTCACCTCCTAAAGTATGCCCAACTACATGAGATGGCTACTAAGGAGCAGGTTAGAAGGTTTCCTCAACTTGTATGTACTGGATTACACTTAATGTGTTTCACCCTGAAAATGATTTATTTTCAACTTGACCTACTTCAGTGTATATGATATAAGTRTAACTTAAATTTTAACTTATATGTCATCTGCTTTATTTCAATGAAGTTAAAGTGTTTTCATGTCATCAACTGTTCTTTGAGAATAATTTAAGGATTTTGTAAGGCTTTTGTCCTGTTTCTATCCACAGTACATCTGTTCTCCCTCTTAAAAGACTCTTGTATTTTTTCTATTTTTTGTTTTTACAAGTAACATTATACTAAAGGTATATAAATATGTAGTTGAACATCTGTTTCTCAGAAAACATACTTTGAATTTCAATTTCTCAGTAATGACGTACTAAAATTTGTACAAGTTTTTGTAGAGGCCACCAAGTCACTTCCTATGATGTTGTGCTGACTTAATCTACTGGTAGTATACAAAAGAATGATAAGATCATTGTACTGTGGCCAGCAAGTTCATAAATCTTTTCAAATAAGATAGGCAACAACACTGACCTGTCATTGTTACTCTAACTTGAATTCCTTTATCATTAGTAAGTGGAAGAGTTGTCCAATAATGTTAACATGCATGATTTGTTTGTCCCTGTCCAGTCATTTAACCTATGTATTGCTTTAGCTTGCTTTTTTGATGAAGATCACATTGTTCCCCTCATAAATTGACATGTGGTTTATGTAATCAGCATGTTTGATAGTAATCATGCTTCTTGTTATTCATAATTGATAACTTTGAYAAAAATCATGGCAAACACTATTCTAGTGAATACTGACCCATTATATAAATCTGATTCATTAACAAAATTGCTTCCAGCAGCACTGTCACTCATGGCTGAAGCTTATGTGATCCCCAAAGTATCTGTAAGGTATCTCTCAGCCTTCTTAAGCTTAGAAGCACTAGACAGCACTATGCTTGGGGAATGTTTTGAACAGTGAAAATATTTTAAAAAAAAAACTATAAGCATTGTGGCACTTAACACACCATGCAAAGATCTTTATTTACAGTGTAAGATTGAAAACAAAATGCCATAGCTGGGCTTCTGCTAAAATCCTATACGGTGGGTGTTCAGTCACTGTATTTATCCAAATATGACCACACAAATGACAGAATTTATCTTGGGTTTATCTATCACTCAGTTGCACCAAATGGCAATTTTACAAATATGCAAATCATGTAAGGACAGAATATACCTTATTATATTATTGTCTGAGTGCTCAGATGACCACTTATATTTAATGTCATTCATGTTTTTAATAGAGCTTTACATTTTTAATTAGGCAAACATGTAACTCTTCCCTTTTGTTATTTTATATATTTCGTTCATTAAAAGCTGAAATAATGTACTCACCCCTTGATATATGTGTTATGTGTTTTAGTATTCTAAACATCCTCTTTAATAATTGACCTGAAACTTTATTTGATGGATAGTGTGAAATCAATTGAGTAGGTACCAAACTCAAGTCATAATGACCCCAGCATGAGCACTGTGTCCTTCCAGCTCCTTGTGCAGGTTCCTTCAAATACAGGCGGGCCAGTTCTGAAATGCAAAAGCAATTTCCAGAAAATAGAAAACAAGGAAGAATGGTCTTACCTTTGCTACTCCGTGAAGGTGCTGGCTCTAAGGCCACTTAGTAGCTGCATTCTAGGGAGAAGCAGGATAACAGGGAAACCAGAGGCTGATGACTGGCAGGACTAAGATAGTAAGGGCGCTGATCTCACCAGGCCACAAAACAGTATCCAAATTCCCTGAAGTGCTTCTACAACTGATCCTGTGCCTCACTGTGAACCTGTTGATTCAGAATATGGATAGCTGGGTATCTGGAATTTGCATGTTTTAAATCATAGTAAACTATATAGAGCATGAGGCTGACCACTTAATATTTTTAAATTATACAGTTCAGTGGCATTACCACACCCCCACTGCCTGCAGCTATTCATCCCCTGAGCTCTCTCGGCTTCCCAAACTGAAACTTTATACCCATTACACAGAATTCTAATCCTCCCTCCTTCCTCTCCAGCATTAACCACTGCTCTACTCTGTCTCCTAAATGTCTATATTCTAGGAAAGCCATAGTGTAGAGTCCTACAGTATTTGCCCTTTTGTGTAAAAACAGGGTTTACTTCGATGAGAAAGTGGTCCATTTGAAAGTACATTCATGTTTCATGCAGCATAACTTATTTTAGAAAACCTTGTATTTCCCAAGGACCTCTGAGGGTCCCAAAACCCTGCCAGAGAGAGAACACATGGAATCAAAGTTACCTAATCCTGAATCTATGTGATAGGACTGGAGAGATGACTTGGAGATTAAGGTTCTTGCAAAGGTCTTGAGTTTAGGTCCTATCACCCACATTAGGCAGCTCACAACCGCCTGGATCTCAGGGTCCAGGGGATCCAATACCCTCTTTGGCACTCTGTTATACAAACTTTAACATAGATGCAGATGCATAGACAGACAGACAGACAGACAGACAGACAGACAGACAGACAGACACAGATACACACACAAATAAATCTTATAAAAGAAAAAGAAATTGCAAGCTTATTCACTCTCTCCTTCCCCAAATGAGGTTTCCAGAGGCCACCTCTATGTGATATGGAAAAAGAGTGAATGAGGAAGACACTAAGGACAGTTGCCAAAAAAATGAAAGACCACAACTCATAGATGTTTTATTTGGAAAACACTGTTTCATTCAAAATAGGTTTTTGTGACTGTTTTGAATTTATTGCGACAGTCCCTGAATTAGCAGATTTTTAAATTCTCTTTTCAGTCCTAATGTACTATCAAAATATCAAAAGACAATGGATATAAAGTCAYTTCTTCTTGATTATGGATATAAAGTAGAGTATAAATACCCTACAAACACTGACACAAGCCTAGGCTATGTTTATTCCAGGACCAACTAGGTAACTTAATGAGACCCTCTCTCAAAACCAAAATAAAAAGAAGTGAAGTTGTGGCTCAGTGTATTGAAAGCACAGGGCCTTTGGTTTGATACACAGTTCTGAAGAAAAAGTAGTATATGTGAAACCAAATTGAAAGCCAAGTATGATGCTACACACTTGTAATCCCAGAACCCAGGAAGCTGAGGCAGGATGATTACAAGTCAGAGGCCAGCCTGGGCTATATAGCAAGTTCAAGGACAGCTTGAGCTACATAGCAAAACCAAGACTCATATGGTGGTGGGGCTTTTATTTTAACCTTTACAATAAAGGATATACAAATTAGCTCAGAATTGGCCTTAAAAACGTTTCCCAGGTGAAGTTCATGAGTGTCACTACCACGGCATATTATAATGACTCAGGAAGATAGTACAGTGTGCTGCTAAAGTCAGGGAATTTAGCTCTAATACATATGCTCATATATATAAGGTGGTGTTGAGCCACAAAACAAAAATGAACTCTTGAAACCTTAGGATACACCAATAAAAGGACAGCGTCTGGAATGAAGGAGATAGTGGCTTTCCTTTTACTCCACCTCATTTCAGAAGTACTGGGTTTAGCTTTAGAGTACCTTATGCCAAGAGTGACAGAAACAAAATACTCTGTGTCCTCAAAAGGACCAATGAGCTAATAAGGAAGCTGGAACCCAAGGCAAATGTAGCCTTATCAAACATAGTCTAGAGGCGAATATCTAGAGCTATCAAGCTAGAGAACTGAAAAAAAGTGGATGAGCAGCCATCTTGTGGAAGCCATTCTTCTGCTTAGGCCATATGTCGGCCTCACGAGGCCATCCCCCTGACTAATGATTCTTATATCTGTTTATCTAGAAGTGGACACTCTCTGAACTTCAGCCCTTCCCTGATTTCCTCTATTTAGACTTTCCCAGTCACCTCCAACTCCACAGGAATATAATCAAATTGTTAGTCCTAATTTCACAAGTAAAGAACCTGAGGCCCAGGAATATCTTAGTGGATTTCTATCTGGGCTTCAGAAAGGGAATTAGTCCCAATCTGACTGAGGCTGGAATATAGTATCTTTATGTTTCTATGATGGTAGCTTATATAATAATCAGGAAGAAATGAAAATGCTGCCCTACAGACCTATCTTGTTGCAACGTTCACAGGGGAATTGGTCTTGCCTCAAAAACAAATGTGCTTAAAGCCTAGATTTTCTAGATTGTATTTAAAAATTACTTTCTGGCACAATCAGGGACAAAATCATTAGTTTTGAGTAGAAAAATTTGGAGAGGTCCCTAGCCCTCTCTTGACCACACTTTCCTGATCTTTAATGGGGAGGTCTCCATGTCTTCTTACAGATGTGCCCTTCCAAGTGTCTATAGAGGACAATGTTCTGGGGGAGGTACAGACATTATGAATAAGTGCTCATGCCATTTGGCTGTGTAATAGCTCAGCTGTGTTCCAACCTCATCCTCCAGGACCTGCTGGGCTACAGGCTGATCATATATCTTCACAATACTCTCATCAACTCCAGGCACCCAGCCCAACATGACGTACTTGTGCACAGTCCTGATGTGCCTCTGGCAATATCAGCATGTTACTCAACTGGAGAAGTGATCAGGTAAGAATGAAAACCCTGAGGCATATGTAGTGTCCCTCCCAACACCCGAGAGTCTGATGCATCCCCCCATCCCAGGTTACTTACTAGCTGCATGGCCTTGGATAAGTCACAGAAGCTCTTGGAGCCTCAGTTTTCTCATCTGTGAAAAGAAGAAATGGAGTGGTAACACAAGGCTCTGGATGTTGTTCATCTGGTAGAGTGCTTCCTTCATATTCACCAAGTCCAGAGTTCAATCCCCAGCACCAAATAAACCAATTAGTTGGTAGCACAGACCATCACTTAAGAGCAGAGGCAGGAGGATCAGAAGTTGTTCAAGGTCATCTTTGGCTACAAAGCAAGTCTAAGGCCAACCTGGGTAACATGTTAAAAATGATTATATACATAATTTGCCTATTATGAAAATTCGCATTTTGGCTGAGTCACACCAGCCAATGCCCCACCATGCACCAGCCAAAGAATACTCAAAGAACTAAGGCTGAATATGAGGACTCAATAGAACAAATCAGGTGGCTTATGCTTCCTTCTGCCTGAGCGTCTCCAGGCAGCTTTGTAGCAACTGTCACCCATCACTCTCATTCTTTCTCTTGGGGTCAAATTGTACAGATAAAACCTTCTTTGTTGTGACAAATCTAAAGATGTCAGAAGATAACAATCCTGCCCTATTCATCCTCTAGACCCCTTTTCTTCATCTTAATTTTGTCTTGTTCTCTTTTTAAAGACGATATAACCATTTGAGGTATGGTTCTACAAATGCTGGTCAGAATAAAACATCAATAGACCCCTGCAATTTTAGAGCCTACACTATCATTAATATAACCTGAGATTACATTGACTTTTCCTCCTTAAACATGGATGCATCCTTTAGAACTGTAAATTTTTTAAAAGAATTTTGTCTGTTTTATAAACCAAGCACAAAATGTCACACTTGCTCTTATCAAATTTATGTTGTTATTGTTGGATTTTCTTTGTGGTCTAGTAAATTCTTCATAGATTCCTAGTTCTGTCTTCCTACCTCGGGAGTATACCATTCTATAGCCCCACCCAAGACACAAACTAAAATGGAGAAACCAAGCCAGAGCCTGGTAGAGCACTGCAGCCTACTGCTAAGGATCGACATTTTCCCTAGCTTGCTGTGCCTGAAACCTTGCAGCCATTCATTTCCATCATTGCAGTGGCTCGCACAGCATTTTTGAGTCCTAGGGAGGGGCAGGCCATCTGAGAAAAAAGCTGAACTAGGGGAAAGGCCTTTCTCCATGTGCTTCTGTTAATCCCAAAGAGAATGGATCCTCATCCTCCATACTGAGTGAAAATTCTTACTCCAAGGAAAATGCAGACAATAACTGATATACATGGGTGGTTCTGGGAAGAAAATAAGTAGTGTATGTAAATCATCCAACATGTTACCTCAATAAAAGATGACCTTCAAAAAAAAAAGGCCTATTCAGATCTAACTAGAAGAGCAATGCTGACTCATAGGTCCTCCATCTTGTTCCCAGAGCACCGCAACAAAAAGCTTCGCCATGCTCTTCTTATCTTACAGACAAGCTGTAACCATAAATCCATTAATTGATCTCATCAAAAAGGCCACATTTCCTGGCTCCCAATTCTGACTACATAACACAATTCTCCAATGGGAATATTGTGGCTAACACTACACGACAATGTTTTTTTTTCAAACTGAAGCTTTGCTATTCCTCCTGTCCTGCCCCTCAGGCAAGAATGGCAGCATCGAGACAGCCACATTCTCAATAACCCACGTCATTGCCCTTCCAGATGATCCTTTACCTTATCCTGCTTTTTACAGGGCCAGAACAGAATCAGGCAAGGTAACCAAAGCTGGTCTTGAAATATGGTAGTTTCCCACATTTTTATGGCTAAAGGGCAGATTTGAGACCCCATTCCAGTCACACCCACATCTCTGACATGATCTCTAGCTCCCCGACTCCTGCCTTTCCCATTTTGGGCCCCCATGGCTCATGATGCTGCATACCATATCACAAAGCCTCCAGTTGCCACAGATCCAGGGTGAAGTCAAGGAAGAAGTAAATCTGGAATCCAAGAAATCTGTGAGTGTGTAACACCAGAAAGCATTTTACACTGGTTTCTCTAGTACTGTTTGGGTAATAATCAACAAGTTATTATAAAGACAGCAAATATTTACACATATGCTTTATAGTTTGTAAAAATCTCCAGTAAATAATGTTCCCTTTGATCCTCAAAAAAAAAGTTTCATTTGTGGAAAAGCATTGCTAAAAATAATTTAGGAAGAAATTATATCAAGCTAAGCTATATGCACATATACATACACAAAAATAATCTCTGCCACACAATCAAGATCAAAAAAACAAATGGTTGAATATCAGCTACTTTGCCCCCAAAGGCATAAAACTCTAAGGTTCCCATCTTTTAAGGAAGACTATAAAATATTATAACAGTCTTCGGAGGTTAATTTACTCAAAGCTCAGATAGCAAATAACAGGGATGACACTCAAAGCCTGAGTTATCTGACTCTAAACCTTCTAATTTTCCACCTCAATCCTGAGAAGGCCATTCAGCTGCCTTCAGTAAAATGGCCGCCATCCTCCCTGTGGAGAAATGGAGAAATGGGCAGTGGCTAACTGAAGCAATTTTCCTAAACATACAGAATCCCAACAAATTCTCCAAATATTTATATTAAAGATCAATTTCCCTCCCAGGCAGCCAAGTTTCTAGATCATTCTAGGAGAGCTTTCCTTTTCTGCTTACAAGAAGGGAGCCTGAGAACCACATCCCTCCC
>BDUI01002203.1:12089-26642 GCA_002335545.1 Apodemus speciosus | reverse complement strand
ATTTCCTGGATGTTTTGGGTTACAAGCTTTTTGCTTTTTGCATTTTCTTTGACTGTTGAGTCAATGGTTTCTATGGTATCTTCGGCATCTGAGATTCTTTCTTCTATCYCTTGTATTCTGTTGTTGATATTTGCATCTATGGCCCATGATTTCTTCCCAAGGTTTTCTATCTCCAAACTTGTCTCCCTTTGTGATTTCTTAGTTGTTTCTGCTTCTGTTTTTAGATCCTGGATGGTTTTGCTCAGTTCCTTCACTTGTTTGTGTTTTCCTATAATCCTTTAAGAGATTTTTCTGTTTCCTCTTTCATGACTTCTGCCTGTTGACTCAATTTCTCCTGCACTTCTTTAAGTGAATTTTGTGTTTCCTCTTTATTGGCTTCTATTTGTTGACCCCTATTCTTCTGAATTTCTTTAAGTGATTTTTGTGTTTTCATCGCAAGGGCTTCTAACTTATTCATGTTCTCCTGTATATCTTTAAGAGATTTATTTATGTCCTTTTTGTGTTCCTCTAACAGCATCATGACCAGTGATTTTAAATCCAAATCTTGTTTTACTGGTGTGTTGGGGTATCCAGAACTTGCTGTTGTTGGAGAATTGGGTTCAGATTCTGCCATATTGCCTTGATTTATGTTAGTAACATTCCTGCATTTGACTTTTGCCACCTGGTTATCTCTGGCATTAGATGGTCCTGCTGTCACTGTCCGGTACTTGAACCTCCTGTGGGCCTATAAGGCTATTTCCCCACCACTGGATGACTGGTTTTCCCCTGGCCCAGATTGCTGATAGGCTGACCTACTCTTGGATGCCGTTGGAGCCCTAGCGTGCCTTGTCCCAAGCAATGCTATTCTCGGGTTGTCTCTGTGTACCTGGTGTTGCCTGTCTGGTCTGCCCGGTAGTGAAGATGGTAGACACCATGAGGACCCCCTCCTAGCGCTGATCACTCTGCAGAGCAACCGGCCCAGGACAGGGCTTGCTGTCGGATTTCAAATGCTCTGCTGATGCTGCTTTTCAAATGCCTCACTTCTACTGAATAACCTGCTCCTGTCCGTTCTCGAGAGAGTATAAGGAAGCAGGAACTTCCCTGTGTCAGCTGTGGCACATGTCTACCACATCTGATGGAAAAGGGGCAGTGGTGATTAACCTGCTCCTTCCGGTTCTCTAGGGAGTATCAGGAAGTGGGATCTTCCCTGTGTCAGATGTGGCACAGGCCTCTGGCTGAGCTGGCCACTTTGTGTTCCCCGCACACCCAGCCGAGCTGGCTGCTTGGCCACCGGGGCCAAGATGGTGGGGTTCTCAGACTGCAGGGCTCTGTCTAACCACAGGACTCCCTGCAGGTCAGAAGCTCCTCCACAGGATAGGTGCCCAGGCAGCTGTAGAGCTGCCCAGCTCCCTCATGCAGAAGGAACCCAGGTGGGCTGTGTCCTGAGCACTCCTTCACTCTGGTGTCCTCTGTGTACCTGGCTGAGCTGGACGCTGTGTACCTGGCTGAGCTGGACGCTTTGTCCCTGGAGCCAAGATGGTGGTGATCTGACCTCAGATTGCAGGGCTCTGTCTAACCGCGGGACTCCCTGCAGGTCAGACGCTCCCCTGCAGGATATGTGCCAGGACAGCTGTAGAGCTGCCCAGCTCCTGCATGCAGAAGGAACCCAGGCGGGCTGCCTCTCAAGTGATTCCCCACTCCAGTGTTCCCTGCGCACCCAGCCGAGCTGGCTGCTTGGCCACCGGGGTCAAGATGGTGGCATTCTCAGACCAAAGCCACACCTCCTGAACCTACTTAAACACTGTCATCAAGTGAGAAGCAAATGAGATAGTGGGTACAAGGCAGCTTTGAAAGTTGTAAACTGTAGGGCCCTTTTTTTGTAGATTTTATTATTTAATTTAAATTATTTTATTTATTTACATTCCAGTTATTGTCCCCCTTCACAGTTCCTTATCCCATTCCTCCTCCCCTTTGCCTCTGAGAAAGTGATCTCTTCCCCACCAGGGCTCCCCCTTCCCTGAGGCCTCAAGTCTTTCATGGATTAAATTCATCTTCTCCCACTGAGGCCTGACCAGGCACACCTCTGCTATATATGTGCCAAGGGCCTCAGACTGCACTTGTATGCTCCTGGTTGGTGGCTTAGTCTCTGGGAGCTCCCTGGGGTCTGGGTTAGTTAAGACTGCAGGTCTTCCTACGGGGTTGCCCTCCCTTTCCACTTCTTCAGTCTTTCCCCTAATTCAACCCTAGGGGTCCTTGACTTCAGTCCTATGGTTGGGTATAAGTATCTGCCTCTGTTTCTGTAAGCTGCTGGTATGGCCTCTCAGAGGACAGCCATGCCAGACTCCCATCTGTAAGTACATCATAGCATAGTAGTGTCAAGCCTTGGCATAGAGCCCTTTCTTATAGCTAGGGTCTTAGGAGCAGACTAGGTGATAAAGCTAACATGGGGGACATGTGCCAGGAGTCTCCCTAGAGCTGGGGCTTTGGGAAAGGCGAGGAAGATCCAAGGTCTGTCTAAACTGTGGATCCTGGGGCAGAAGAAATGCAGATAGTGAAGAATAGCACTGGGCTTTCCCTAGGACTTCTCTGAGAGGAGTCTTGATTGAGTTTTGCCATGCTCCAGGGCCAGAATTGCTCTAGTTCCCAAATATCATCATCACTAATGGCTGAAATCCCAGAGGAAATGCTGGGTTGTTAAGTCACCTCTTCTGTTACAAAATACAGGTGTACTCTTAGACCAGAAGGAAAGATGGGCCTGACATGTGCAGCCTAATTTAAGGGTTTCTTCTTCATGTTTTGCTCCCTCCAAGCACTATCCTACTACAGTAGCCTACTAAATTGCAAATGGTGACATGTCTTAGCTCCAGAACCTTCAGCAGCATCCTGTTTCCAAGAGAACCAAAAGTTTTACCCTGGCACTCGGGATTCTGAACCATCTTGCTCTAGCCTGTTTCCAGCTGTGCCTTAAATGAATGCCATCTGTGTTTTGGCTAAATATCTCTGTTCCAGAAGCCGCAGAGAAAACATGCATTACATGGAGAACACACTGCACTAGGAGTCCAGAGAACTGGTTCCAGGCCCAGCTGTTACATTAATCTTTTTTCTTATTTATTTATTTATTTATTTATTTATTTATTTATTTATTTAAAACTCCAGATTTTATTCTCCTCCCGGTCCACCCTCCGACTGTTCCACATCCCATACCTTCTCCCCGCCCCTGTCTCCATGAAGGTATCCCCACCTCCCATCCCCCACCACACCAGACCTCTAAACCCCCTGGGGCCTCCAGTCTCTTGAGGATTAGGTGCATCTCCTATGAATGAACACAGACCTGGCAGTCCTCTGCTGTATGTGTGTTGGGGGCCTCATGTCAGCTGGTGTGTGCTGCCTGTTTGGTGGTTCAATGTCTGAGAGATGCTGGGGGGGGGGGCGTCCAGGTTAATTGAGACTGCTTGTCTTCCTACAGGGTCATCCTCCTCCTCAGCTTCTGCATGCTTTCTTATATTTCACCCACAGGGGTCAGCAGCTTCTGTCCATTGGATAGGTACAAATATCTGCATCTGACTCTTTCAGCTACTTGTTGGGTCTTCCAGAGGGCAGTCATGCTAGGTTCCTTTTTGTGAGTGCTCCATAGCCTCAGTAATAGTGTCAGGTCTTGGGGCCTCCCCTTGAGCTGGATTCCTCATTGGGCCTGTTGCTGGACCTTCTTTTCCTCAGGCTCCTCTCCATTTCCATCCCTGCAGTTCTTTCAGACAGGAACAATTCTGGGTCAGTTTCGACTTTGGGATAGCAACCCCCTCCCTCACTTAATGCTGTCTTTTTGTGGAGGTGGGCTCTACAAGTTCCCTCTCCCCAATGTATGGCAGTTCATCTAAGGTCTCTCTTTTTGAGTCCTGAGAATCTCTTACCTTCCAGGTTTCTGATACAATCTGGAAGGTCCCCCCAACCTCCTACCTCCTGAGGTTGCATGTTTCCATTCTTTCTGCTGGCCCTCCAGGATTTCAGTCCTTTCCCCCTACCCAATACCAGATCATGTTCCCCTCTCCGCCCTCACTCCTTTTTCCTTCCAGGTCCCTCCCTCCCCACCTTGTGGTTGCTCCCAAGTGGGACTGAGGCATCCTCACTTGGGCCCTTCAGCTTGTTGACCTTTTGGAGTTCTGTGGGCTATATCTTGGGTATTCGGTACTTGGGGGGGGGTAATATCTACTTATTAGTGAGTACATACCATGCATGTCCTTGATAATCTTATCTAAGCCATATATTCATTTCACTATAATCTCTACAATGTCGTGGTTACTTGCAAAGTATATCAAATTTACTTGCTAGTAAATTGGAGTATAGGTATTTTAATATCTCTGTGTGTTTGTATGTGTGAATAAAAGACAATGTTGATTTGGTTTTTTTTTCCGAGACAGGGTTTCTCTGTATAGCCCTGGCTGTCCTGACAATGTTGAATTTAAGCCTCCCCTCCAATTCTTTCCATGYCTCTCTCGCTTCTTGTCAATTTTACAGCTTCTTTATGATTCTTTAATCATAATAGTTGCATGCACAAGCATATAAATACTGGAACACAGTCAACCCCCTCTCTATATTGTCACCCATGCTTTCTTTCCTTTATGCTTTCCAGAGTGGGAGAAACATTACTTAAGTTATAACCAGCATTCATAGAATCATCCAGAATCACAGATAAATGCAATTTCTCATTTTAATGCTATGCAAGCTAAAGTCACATGCTAATTATTTTGTTTTTGTCTTTTCCTTCATATTCATGTTTCTTAGAGTCTTTTTTACCTTACCTTACCCCCTACCACACACATACACACACACACACACACACACACACACACACACACACACACACTCCCCTCTAAGAAATCATCACACTCTAACATTAGGACTGCTTTCCAAAGGAGGACTAGACCACAACCCCCTGATCCAGTGAGCTTTCCTTCATGCTGCTATCTGTAATAATGGCTATACCTAGTCTTCAGTTCTTTATAAGATACACCTTGTGATTTCTCTGACAACCATTAAGAACAGTGTGCCTAACCTAACAGCTACAGATAGTGAGTGCATAAGTTCCCAAGGCTGTTTGTTTGTCTTCCAGGCTTTGACAGAAATTTTATAGGTGAAGATAGGTTAAGGATTTACTGGATGATAGATTCAGTAAAACATCATTTTACCATTATCACCATTTCCACAACCATCCCTGAAATATCTAGAACACCATTTGAAATATGTTCTCTATCCATTATCATGTACAATCAGAGACTCAAAGCTGGAAAGTCTTTAGATAGTTCCCATCCAATGATTCCTTTTGCCTGGAAGGCTTCTCAAAGGCCCTGACCCCACCACCCTCACCAACCCATGACTGGTTTGCTGGGTCTAGGATGATACCTGAAAAATAACATTTCTGAATTCCTAGGTAATATTGCTGATGATGATCTGAGCATCATGTTTTGGGATTCGCTTACCTGGTCTGATCCTCCCACTTTATAAATGAAGAAAATAAAAGAAAAAAGACTTATCCAAGATGACCCCAGGAGTCAGTGACCAAGCTGTGGCTCCTGACTCCTAAGCCATACAGCATTTTCTTCCCCATTACAGCTAAGATGGATCCCCTCCTTTCTTCCTTCCCAAGAGTACAGTGAAGCTGAATGAAATGCTGCCTGGAAAAGCCCTTTTGGTCTTGCGCAGTTAAGATGTTCATGACCAGGTGGAGTGTTATTTCTCTGCAGAGACATCTGATCCCAATTATGGATCTTCCCCCTTACTGCCTGGCCTCAAGTTTAGATGATCCTCTTTGCCCCCACCCTCTCTCCCAGCTGTGTCTGCAACAAAGAGCCACCCTTCTTGGCCCAGAGCCAGCTGTGGTCACTGTTACTAGCTGTGCCTTCCCTGAGGCTGTATGCAGATGGGAAGGCCAAGTACAGCCAAGGGGTTGATGAGGTGCCTAGTTTGCTTCAAGCAGAGCTCCAGATGGCACTAAGGCTCAGGTTCCACCTCTGACCTGTAACATACCCCCAACCAAGGGAAGCTTGGAAACTATGGGCCATATGCAAGTCCTGTTGGAAATGGAGGATACCCTGAATGCACTTGTCTTCCTTATCATGCACCAGATCACTTTGTACAAGTTGCTTATGTGGTAGCCACACTGTAGATTACATAGGGTTCAGCAACATGTGAATGACAGGTAGAATTGTATCTATGGCTTGTTTCTGTACTTCAGATGATCTGAGAAAAGTGTTTTTGGCATATTTGAGGGGACTTCAGAAACAAAAGGGGAAGGTGATGGTGGCAGTGGCAGTGGCAACAAAACCTCATWGTAGCCCCCGAAGCATACTATACTATCTGCTTTGTTATAGAAAAGGCATGTTGACCCTTGGACTTTAGAACCCTTAATGTCTCAAATGTCAGAATAAAAGGGACTTTGGGAGCTCAGTTAAGATCAAATTGCATTTCTTAATGTTCTAGAAGTGGCTCAACTGTGGCCTCTGAGGTACCTGCATCTAGACCACTTTGCCCTTACTAGATAAGAGACATCTATTTCATTTCTAAAATCAGTTGCTTTGCTTTTGAAAATATTTTTAAAAATCAGTGGCAGAATGAACAGAAGATGCCCCACTATGATATATGGGAATTGAGGAGTAGATTAGAGAAAAGATATATTACCCAAATTACTCAGAGCCAGATAGTCAGTAATGTGCTGACTCAGTAGCTGTAATAGAGCTCTGGCTTCCTACTATGACATAGCCATTGAAGTCCTGAAATCATACAGATCAACTACAATTTCCTGAGAGGAAAGAAAGAAGCAAAAGTTGGAGGGGAGGGAGGGGTCAAGAGACACAACATGATCAGGCATGAGTCAACCCACTAGGCACACACAAGGGCCTCTCTGTCCCATAGGGTTTCTGGGCTGAGAGACATATTTAGGGATGGTATACCCACTTCTAACTCCTGTAGTAGCTCACCCATGTTTGTGTAAGCAACGCCAACTGAACTTGTTGTGTCAGCAAGTTCATCTTAGGTGGAAACTATTCTTTGATCTTTTATTGAGGTCCTATCTAGAGTAAATGTGTGGAATTTGTTTCTTTCCTCTCCAGGAAAAGTTAACACTGCACAAGAGCATGAGAGTTTACATGTCAACATTGTACAAAGCAGATAAAGTTGGTGATAACATAAAAATTTCAATTATCATCTACATAGAGTTTATCACTTCACAAAGAGTGTTTGCATACCTGTCATCCTATCTAACAGCACATACTAGTAGGACTTTGCCAGTTCCACTAATACAAATTCTTTAAGACAAAGCATGCCAGAATTTAATATTACCCTATCTTGCCCTTCTCATATATCTAAGAATCCTCTGACCCATACATGTGGATGACTTTGCCTTTAGTATGTAGTGAACCAGTGGCCTAACTTGTTCCAATATACCATGCTTGGTGATAGAATGCCAATCCAGCAGCGGGAGGGAGGAGATTGCAAAACTGCTTCTTCTCGGAAGATGAGTCCAGTCTCTACTGTTTCCCAGCTCCTTGGAAAACTAGGGCCTGAGAAGTTTCCCATGCCCTTCTCCCCTCTCCATGTAGTGCTACATTTATCTCATCAGCTCCAATGGCTTCAAATGCCATCTCTTTGCCAAAGACTCCCAAATTATACTTGGAGCCACAGCTATTTCTCAAGTTCCAAACTAATATATCGAATTACCCTATTCAACAACTCCACTCAGTTGTCAAATAGAATTCTCGAACTCATCATATCAAAAGCTAAACTCTATTTCTCCTCTCCCTTTCTAATCCCTACAAGGAAGATACCCCAACTGCTTGGAGACCACTTGAACCAATCCAAAGAATAGAGGAATCTGGTAAATGCAGTGATGAGTGAGAGATCTCCTGTACTGTACAAGTGGAGTTCTTCTTAGGGAAGAAGGGAGCCTTTAGCTATCTTCTTTCCTTTTTTTTTCCCACCAGAGCATTCTGCGAGAATACAAAACCAACTATTCTCTAAAGCAGCATGAAATTAAAAGCAAATGCAAAGGTTGTATGTGAGATGTTTTGCTCCTTTTAAAGTGAAAACAAGATGTAAATCAATCTAGAGATTAATTATCTCTATGAATAGAAGGTGGCAAGCTAGAAGTGGAAGCAAGAGATGAGAGTCAGCATGAACAGGAAACAAAGAAGAAAGAGGGGGAAAGTAGGAATATAAACTCCCCATGAACACATTCATCTAGAGATTTAGGCCCAAGGAAATCTCTGAAACATTCAACGGGGATSTGGAGAGGCAAATGGACCTTCATCATCACTCAAAACTCCAAGCTCTCCCCCTCCTTAATAGCCACCTGTGGACACTCTGGCCCACACTACAATTGTAACAGACCCTGAAGCTTCTGAGCTTTCCTGGCCACAGTCTTCCCAGCTCAATGAGGCAGTATGGTTGCGCAGAAAGTACTGCCCTTGGGGGCAAAAGAACTAGGTTCCAGAGTCAAATTGCCTCATCTCAGACTACAGTAGGATCACATCCCCCGAAAAAAAGAAAATTTACAGACAACTACGAAATGCTGAGAGCGGGAGAAATAGTCTTCCCTGGGGAAGAGCACACCAACTGGTTGTTCAATACTAAGTGATTATCCAATACCAAATGGTCAGTCCTGAAAATGTACATACAAGTAACATCATACAGACTGAGTGGTTTACATTTAGGAATTTGTGTGTGTGTGTGTGTGTGTGTGTGTGTGTACACGTATATTCCTAAATATGTCTGTATACACATATATACATGTATATTCCTGAACATGTGTGCATAATATACACACATGTATATTCCTAAATATGTGTGTGTACTAAAATGAATAAAAGGGGGCTGTGAATTTGAAGCAGAGCATGGGGAGAATAWATAAAAGGGTTCGGGTGAGAGGGAGAAATGACGTAGTTATATTAGAATCTCAAAAGCTGAACGAATGATAAGAAGACATTAGGGTGTCTGTTTCCAAAGCAACCGAAAGCCCTCAGAGTCTCAGTGCCTACTATAGGCTCCATCACTTTGGTCAGCTGCACGCCACTCCAGCAAATGCACACAAAGATGGAACTTCTGTGCCTATATCCCCTCAATATGGCCCAGAAATAAGAGACCTACCTGCTCGCTCCTATGCCTTTGGGCATAAGAAAATTAAGAACTAAGACACAGAGAAGAAATATAATCTTATGGGAGATAAAGAGGACAAATAGATGTGTCAAGACTACAAAGCAACCTACTGGAATGAGCCCTGGAACTATAGTTAGGAGTCCTACTAGTACTCCCTCTGTGGAGAACCAGTTATGTAGTCTGGTTTCTAATTTGTACATAACTCTATTGTCCCCTACTGATGACCCTCTAGGAAAAGTGCTTCTCAGCTGCCCTCCATCTGCTGAGCTTGTACTCTTGATATGATAATGAATGAGTCTTGGAATCAGATGGAGAGAAAAATTGAAGTCTCGGAGGCCTTAAAAAATAAAGTAGTGCACATCTGTAATGTGAACACTTGGATAACAAAGGCAGGGGGGTAATGAGTTGGAGTTCGAAGACAGTCTGGACTACAAAGAGTGTTCAAAGCCAGTCTATGATATATAATGAGATCCTGTCTCCAAACACACACACACACACACACACACACACACACACACACACACCACTGGAAGCCCTTAGTGCTTCACCACAGCAGGAGAAAAACAACCTTCCCAGCAGCCTGTGCAGAGGCCAAGCAACTAAGAGGCTCCCGAAGAGACAACTTAGAAGGCATAAGAGGGTGCTGGGTGTGGCCAGACACAGTGACCAGTAAAACTCCTGGAATGCTGCTTCACAGTGGGTGTGGCCTAGTGTTGTCAAATAAGGCAAGAGAAGGCCTGGCTTGGTTTTGGTTTTGGCCTGACTTTAGAGGGGGCAATAAGTGCCCACAAACAGCAGGCTATGAAAACACACACATGCACGTGCGCACATGAGTGTGCACACACATGCACACACACACACACACACACACACACACACACACATGCTTATGCATATATATATTCCCTCTGGAAAATCCTGGCCTTTAGCACATTCCCCAGGATGACATCAACCAGGGAACAGGGCCAAAAATGTGACTTTCACATTTCTGCAGCAACAGACGATTTCCTCTCCCCACTTGGCTTTTTCTTATATGTATAAATAAAGGAGCCAGTCAATCGTTCAAAAACTATGAACATCTTAAGCACTTCCAGGCTTTGCAAGTAGTAATTATTAATAGAAGCAAGTGACCATGCCTCTTAGAAATGTTATTTCACATAGCTCGTTTCTGGTTCCTTAAAGGAGATTTATATATGAGGCCATGCTGAACTGAAATAATAAGAGTTGACACAATGACCACACCAAAATGGATTTTTCCCCACTTGATTTATATCACCAAGCTTGCACATGAATGTTCCATTTGGTCTGCCCAAAGACTCTTAAGTCTGAGGACAGGAGACTGGAGGTCACCCAGCCCATGGTGACTGAGAATCTACCAGGGCAAAAAGCAGTGAACGGAAACATCAGGGAAGGCCAGCTGTGTAAATGGCTTGCTGTTCTTCAGACTTACCCAGAGGTCACTGCAAGGTCTAGCAACTAAGAGACGCTTACTGTGCACTTCATTCTCCCTACTTCTGTCCCTTTATCTTTATCTCCCTGGCTCATCTGGTTTTCTTTCTGGGATACAACATTCCTTTAAACTACAGAAATGACATTGTTGTCTTCCTCCATGGCCTGAACTCCTCTCTTCTTTCCTCCAATCATCCCAACAACAAGGATCCATCACTCTTCCCAATATAAGTGAAACATACAAATTACCCAAACACAACTCAAATTTGTGTCATAGACCTTTCATTGTGAGTTATAGCTGGGGTTGTAAAGGGAACTGAGACCCAGCGTGGTTCTTTCTAGTCAAATTTGGAAGGGAGACGTTCTGATTCAATTACAACTATATAAGGAAGGTCTATAAGGACATTTCTAAGGATTAACTAAGAAGATCCTTCCCAGAGGAGACAGCCCCTTGGTGGCTGGCCTAAATGTATGAAGAGGTCCAAGAAAAAGGCAGTGCTGTTTATCTGCTAGTGTGTCTCTTCTTCCTGCCACTGCTGCTACTACTGCCGGAATCCTCCACACTGGGACTGCCCAGACATTCAGCTTCATAGACTGAGCAACTACTAGGTTCTGAGCCTTTCCATTGTGCAGATGGCCACCATTGTTGGGCTATCCAGCCCTCATCAGCTGTAAGCTATTCTAGTGAATTTACTTTATACACACTTTTTTATCTATACTCCCCCCAAAGTACTCTGTCATATATGTATGTGTATGTTGTGGGTATATGTGTATGTGTATTGCATGGGTATATGATGTATATGTATATTCTAAAAATCCTTCCCTGCTACTCAAAGGATCTCACCCTCTAGATTTAGTTATCTAGCTAACAAAGGGCTTCCCTGTTCCAGAAGGTGGCAATAGATATGCTGAAATAGTAGTCTTTGTCTATTGCTACCAGAGTGCATTTTAACTTACAAACAAGTGGGGTTTCAGTCGAGCATCAAACAGCAAGAAATGCCAACTAGCTGTCTCACTGAGGAGTAATATTAAGTGAAGATCCAATTAAGCTAGGTCTAGTTCTCCAAGTTCTCTAGCTTCACAGCACAGATTAAAAGACTAGTTTTCAGCTGGCATGGCTGAATCTGTAACCCCCATACTTGGGAGGCTGAGGCAGGAGGGTTGCCCCAAGTTCAAGGCTAACCTGAGCTATATTATGAATAAATACCAGGCTGCTTAGACTACAGCATGATATCTTGTCTCAGATAGATAGATAGATAGATAGATAGATAGATAGATAGATAGATAGATAGATAGATGACTAAAGATTTCCGTGGAGATGGATGGATGGATGGATGGATGGATGGATGGATGGATGGATGGATGGATGGATCAGTGGGTTGGTGTGTTGGTGAGTAGACAGATGGATGAACAGACAGACAGATAAGGTAGTCTTTGCAAAATTAATAAGACTCCTAAAAAAACACTTGAAGTCCTTAGGCCCTGTTAGCATGCCAGCTCTAATTTGTACTGCCTTTGATGGGAGCCCAACAAGATAACCTCTGGAAAGATAGATTGGGAAAAATGCAACTGTTGTATGATTAAACATGAATCTGAAAAATGATGTGAAGAATTAGAATTAGCTCAATCAATCCTTACTATTATGAATATGATCTGGGTGTGTCCCTCTAAAGTTCACTGCTGGAAGCTTGGCTCCCGGTATGATAGTATTGAGGTTGTGAAACTCATTAAAGAGGTAATTACCTTACAGTCTGGTATAAGGTAATTAAGTCATGGCTGCATGGTTTCCACAACAAAGGGAGTCGAGGCCCTTGCTCCTATAGAGACTTGATCCCTCAGGTAAGGGGATGCTAGGACAATGAGGCAGGAGTAGATGAGTGGGTGGAAGAGCACCCTCACAGAGGCAAAGGGGAGGAGGAATGGGATGGGGGATTACAGAGGGAAAACAGGGAAGGAGGACAACATTYGAAATGTAAATAAATAAAATAACCAAAAAATTAAAAAAGAGATATTAATGTTGGTCTTTCATAGTGAATTCTTATTAGAGTACTTGTTATAAAAGGCTATCCCAATCCCTTGACCAGTTATATGCATAGCTAGGTCCAATCCTATTTCTTTGTCATGTTGTGACATCGTTACATCAAAGCCTAGACAGAAGAAGCCACCTAATCTTGACCTTTCAACCTCCAAAACTATGAGCTACACAAATATCTTTTCTTTATAAAGTACCAAGTCTCAGGTATTTTATTATACCAACAAACTAGAGTGATAAAATTCATTAACACAAGTTAAGCCATACAATGGAACATTAAATACATAGTCAAACAGAACTTGAAATAAATTCCATTGATTTATATACTGCCCTTCTTAACACTCAGTTTCCTAATCTATAAAACTGGACTGATAATTATACCAAATTAATAAATTTATTGTAGAAACTAAATGAAACAAGATCCTGTACATATAGTCAGTATAATGCATGGCATAAGGTAATCATTCCATCAATAATAACAATTGATATTATTATCAGAATTTGTAATGTCTAAAGCGTAAGCCATATTTGCACATGTTAAATATCACAGATCCCAGATATCATGAAACTTTATTGATGGTTCCTGTATCTGGTTAGGAATCATCTTACAAAGGTCATAAACAATACTGCCTGCCCCCAGACCACTAATTCATTAACTCTAGTAGTAATAAAATGTTAAATCAAGTAGAGCAAGGTAGTAACTGTACTTCAGGTCTCATAATCATTTTACAGCAAAATCACCTTTCATTTATGATGAAAATAACAAGTTCCTAAATAAGAGAAGTAGGTAGGTGAAAGAAGTAATAGCATAGGTTGAGTGTAAGGATGGGCTAAAGGATTTCATTAAGTCTAGTTTCAGTCAAGTTGGGGTGTTGCTTTGGGATGCTCGTTGCTGTTATTTTTGGTTTAGGGTGATTTTTTGGTTTTGTTTTGTTTTGTTTCAGTACTACATACTTTTTTGGAACTTAAATTCTCCTGCATCATTAATTTATTCTGCTTTAATATACAAAAAAACCTTGATTTCTCAAGACCTATCATCTTTCCTATTCTTGCCTAAATTCTCTGTTCTTTTACCAATGGGAAAAAACATCAACTTATTTGTCTATAGTTGTCTTAGTTAGTATTTTATTGCTGTGAAGAGATACCATGACCACAGGAACATTCATAAAGTAAAACATTTCATTAGCGTTCTGAGGTTTAGCCCATTATTCTCATAGTAGGGAGCACGGTGGCACATAGGCAGACATGGTACTAGAGAAGTAACTGAGAGTTCTATATCCAAGTCAGCAGGAAAAGAGAGTGCCACTGAGCCTGGCTTGGGCTTCTGCAATCCTAAAGTCCCAAGAGTGTCAGTCCCTATGAACCTATGGGGGACATTCTCATTCAAACTACAATAGTCATTAGTTCCACTTCCTTACCTGTGTTTCTAAATTCATTCCAAACGAGTTTATATTAATAAAACTGTCACTGAAATTCTTTCACTGAGCTCATATGGCATCCCTATTATCTGTTACAGTAGAAGATTCCGTGTCCTTATTTATTCAGCTTCTAGCCCACACTCAACTTTATCAATTACACTCTGTCTTAAAACACCTTTTCTCTTACCTTCTCAAAATCATATTCACTGGGTCCCTTCTTATCTTACTGAGCTCTCCTTCTCACTTTTCTTTACTACTTTCATATCCCAGGACACCTTTTCTTTCCATTTATATACTCTCACACAAAAGCTAACTTAAACTTAGGCTCATAGATTTGCCTCATAGACCATCTAAATGCACAGTTTCAGCATTTTAACTATGTTTTTCAATTCAAAATTGATATATCCAACTACAGAATTGGCCTGCATGTTCAATTGGCACCTGAAACTTGATGTGTTAAAAGGGAGCTTCTGTAGAGCCGGGCGTGGTGGTGCATGCCTGTAATCCCAGCACTTGGGAGGCAGAGGCAGG
>BDUI01002200.1:99256-110189 GCA_002335545.1 Apodemus speciosus | reverse complement strand
GTGGAGTTTATAGGCAGTTAAAGGGCCATGGCTCTGTAGAGGTACTGCTTTGTGGGTATTCTGGAATCCAGCACAAAAGGCACTAATCTAGAAGTTACTATTCCATGTTGCTTTACTTTATTCTGCCACACAATCTAATGGTAGCAAGATTTCCACCAAGCAACGAACTCAGCCTAACAACGAGAGCTGCATCCGAGCAGACTCATGTGGCAGTAAGACAAGCTGCTGCAGTCTCCCCCTGGTTCCCGGGCTCTAATTCACTGTATTTGTTAACAACTGCACATGCTGGACACTGCTGCTATCCCTCCTCCACATAGAACCTTGGAACCAGACTTAATTAATAGGGAAAATAAGTGTTGCAAGAGCCTTGGATTTCAAATATAATGAGGCATACGTTTGTGGTTTAGAAGGTAAGGTGCTTTACAAGTTTGCATTTGTTAATGAATTTTCTAACAATTTACATGTGTAGCATGTAAGATCGCATGTTTCTATCTAAAGAATCATCATTTTATGACCTCAACTTTTAGAACAGAATTCAGTAAAGTTTTAAGCTCCTTTTGAAGGCTTGTTGATAATTGAGTGGAAATCAAGATTCTGTACCTAAGTGAATTGTCAGTATTCTAAAATGCAACAAACCTTAAATCCTGATTGTTCTTTTAACAGCTCTTACAGTAAGGTTTCTTACCAAGCGGTTCATTGGGGAATATGCTTCTAATTTTGGTAAGTTACTGCTATACACTTCTATTTATATCAATATTTCAGCATAAACATTTTAAACCTATTTAAAACCAAAGAGGCATTTTGTCAGAATTGTTATTTTTTTAGATTCATTAAAATGTTTTAATTCAAAGATTCTAATTTTTAATTCCAGAATAGGTTTGATTTGAATTCAGTTTTTTTTTTCATTGAATTGAATAGTTTTGTCATCAAACCTACCCAATAGAGTGATGGATTGGAAAGTAAGTGATTTCTCAAGTGTAAGACTAGAGCACAGTGACGTTGTGGTTCTCTTTTGGAAATACTGCAAAACACAGTCATGTGTTTCTTGTGAAGTATAAAAAGGTCTTTATAATTAACATCTGTTAAAAATAAGGACATTAATATTCATGGCACAAACTACTATAAAAGGAAGGTTTAAAAACTGTGTAATAACAAGAGAATGATAGATTAATTAAACATCATACTTTTATCTAGGCTGTTTAAATAAATTTTAGAGAAATTCTATGAAAGATGCCAAGACACCTTAGTATAATCCTAAGGTCATTTTATTAAGTCTAACACAGTTTCATTCTTATAAAAAATGGTATTGAATACAGGAGCTACCACAGCACAAATGTGAGGAATTTTGTTATACCTTTGAGTATAGCTTTTGTTCAGAGATTGATCAAAATAATTAACTTCATATTTTCTTCTGATAAAAGACATGAGGATTAAATGTTGTTACTTTTCATTTCTTCCACCAACAATAGCAGAATCCAATGAAATGTAAGGGAGTTATTTTTGTTCAATATTGCTTATTTAGTGTCAGAGAGTTAATACTTGTTTGTCTATGAGAATCGGAGAAAACTTTTTTTCACAAGAGGGCCTTATCAGCATATTGCTGAAATGATTTTTAAAGATTCCTGTCATGTGCCTCCCTCTATGTGCACAGCACAGTGTTTCTGTGCAGTTGACACTGTGAACATTTTAAGAACATTTGAAAACTGTTTACAGAAAGAAGACCACAGGGAAAAAAAAGAAATTTCCAGTGTTTCATCTGAGGAGTGAAAATCTTAGGCACAGGGATCAGGATAACACACATGCCAAGAGGCCTGGATGAGAAAGTTTTCCCTAAACAGGATAGAAACTAAATACAAGCAAGATAAAGCAGTCTCTGTAGGAAGACAGACCACAAGGAAACCTTCACCTTAATCTTTTCTACAATGCAGTTCTATAAACAAATGAAATGTTTACACATTCTCAGCTGTGACATCTTTGTGCATAATATAAGACCTGAGGACATTTTGAAAAGATAAACATGTGACCCAAAGGTCACCAACTCTATRGAAACAAGCTCACAGAAGCAACTCCATCTTGTCAAGAAAGGATAGAAGGGGAAATTAAAACACTCTAAAAACAGTTAGAGATGACAGCCCTCGCCAATGCTGTGAGATTTGAGAGAAAGTGTTTTTAAACTGTCTGGGAGAGTTTATGATTCAAGGCAAATAGTAAACGTCGGAAGTTTAGCGGGGGAAAGACAAGATAAACGTTCTGTAAACAAAATCTGATGTTTGTGGAAACTGGTACAAATGTTATTCCTGGAAAGACTTTAAAAGTCAGTCTTCATCTTCTGAGGAAACATTTGTTCCGCCAATATCTGCTGTTTTTGTAACATAAAGATTTGTTGATTTTTATGTGAATATCCATGTTCCTGAGTGCCTGCATGTGTGCCATATGCACACAGGTGCCCAGAGTGGTCAAAAGTGGGCATCAGGCCTGTAAGAGCTGAGGTCACAGGCAGCTGCCAGCCTGCGAGTGCTGAGAACTGAACCAAGGTCTTCTGCAAGAGCAGTAAGCACTCCAAACCACTGAGCCATCTCTCTAGGCTCCTCCATTACTTCTTATTATGGGCTACAGAATAGTAGTCAGTGTGAGTGAATCATGTTTTTGTGTAACTGTATTAATTTTGTAGAGTAATAGAGCTGGAGGAACAGTTATAGAAATTGTTCATTCAAAAAATGGTCATCGAATACCCATTACAAGTCCATATATTTTCTACATTAATAGGGTATGTTTGAGAACAAAGGGATAGATATTCAATTTCTCATAGAATCTGTGATGTGGAAGAAGGGTTTGGCAATCCAAGCCAAAAATTATCATTTATTATGTTACTTGATAAATGATACTTTGTGAATTGTATATCTAGAGAGGAATCAAGACACGAGGGATCTTCAGGCTTTGCATCAGAATGAGACATATATCACTGAACAGATTGGGATCTATGAGATAGGATTGTGCAAGGAGTTCAGAAGTTAGACATTTCACATAATCAGATTAATATGTTTGTCAGATACTTAAGTGACTTTGCTATTGCTAATAGTAAACAGTTGTCTGTAGTTTGTGGGAGAGGACTGCATTGCAAATGCATGCCGAAGTGATTGGTATATAATACACAGGGCTCCAGAATCTGCAAAGTATTACATGACAGTGAATACAAACTGCATCCAAAGGTAGAGTGTGAGGAAACGTCAGGGCATACGTTTCAGAAAACACTAATAGAACATGACAGCAAGTAAAGAAAATTAAAAAGAAATAGGATGTATGGAATGAAGACTGTATGAAGAAAAACTTGAGATTACGTCAGTGACTGTATTTAGCAGTGCAATTGACAAGACTAATGAGACCAAGGGTCAGTCTAAAGGTATTGAACTTAGAACCATTTCTGCATGTTTATAAGATGTTGGTCATGGGTACTAAAAAGCAAGATGACTCAGTGTCAAAGGTGCATTATGCTAAGCCTAAAGATCTGAGATTCTCCCCAAATTCACATTGTGGAAGGAATTTGTCTTCTGACCTCCTCACAGTTTTCATACACACACACACACACACACACACACACACACACACACACACTCACATACATATACACACTCTCATACACATACACACAGACTCACACACTCAGACACATACACACATACACACATATGCACACACACACATACACACAAATACATATATGCACTCATTGATCAATCAGTTAATGTAATAAGTAGTAAAGAAATCATGGTAGAGGACATATAACAGATTTACTGATGATATGTTTGTTCATGGATGAGAGAACTTTTTAATGTGTTGATATGATATGAGCCAGCATATTATCTATATTACTCCATATAAATGTGTGCAAATGAATAGACACAACTAAGAGCAAGTTCAGTGATCAATACACGATATGCATGGTTTCCACACCAGCTATGACCACAGATTCTCTACTCTGACACTAAAATATGACTGTTGTGGGACTGGACAGATGTGTTAGAAGTTAAAATCGCTTGATATTGTTGTAGAAGACCCACATTTGGTTCAGCACTCACTTGGCAGATCACAACAATCTGTAATGTGGATTTCAAGGTATGTGTCCTCTCTGGTCTTTAAGGGTACCAGGTGCACATACAATCCATGACAAAACAGACACACACACAAACACACACACTAATATCTTTAGTAAAAAGGGGCCTTAAAATATGCTTTGTTGAATTTGGCAAACCAAGATTAGGCACATATGAATGTTTATTCTGAAGGTTTTCCATAATAATAATGAGTACATATATTTTTGCAGAATCTGTCTATAATAAACACTTGTGTTTGGAAGGGAAACCATTAAATCTGGAAATATATGACCCATGTTCTCAAGTAAGTCAAACAAAATACCTCTTTGTTCTATTTTCAAGCATGATTTGAAGAAGAGTGGGTATGAAATACAAAATAACGCCAACACTGAAATAAAGTTTCTTCTCAATTGATTAGTAAAATGTTGACATTTCTTTTAGTATAAATTGTATAAATTTCTATTAAATGTAAGCATGACAAAAATATTTTTAATGTCTCTAATGAGCTACATGTGAGCTAAGAAAATGTTCTTAACAAAAAAACACTAAGATGTTATGTTATGCATATGAGTGTCTTACTTGCGTGTGCTTGATCTGGATATGTACCATGAGCATGATGTGTCCACAGAGGTAAGAATAAGGTATGTATAACCTGGGACTGGAATTATATATGGTCATCAGTGCCGTGTGGGTTTTAGAAACTGAACCTGAGTTCTCTGCATGCGTATTAGGTGGTCTTAGCAAAGGAGCCATCTCTCCATCCCCTAACAAGAATCTCTAGAATAGCGGTGCTTCCAGAATGACTTGCCATTTTTCATTAGATTGTCCGTGTTTGTAGCTAGTTCTCAATAGAGCATCAATAATAAAGATTTTTGAGTATAAATTTCCTTATATGTCAATACACTAAAATATCAAAATAGAATTATAAAAATGMGAATTCTCCAGCTTCCTAAGATTTCAAAACATGTTCTTGTTTTTTATTTGTTTTAGGCATTTGACCCTAAATTATCCTATAAACATTTTTAGATAAACTTCATAAAATTTTCACTTTTCTATATTTGAATCTACTACTGAAAAGAAATAGATATTCTAGTATTGGGAGATGATTCAGTGGATAAAGTGTTTGCCATGAAATCGTTTGGACCTGAGTTTGGATTTATAGAATTTATACAGAGCTTGGCACTATAGCAGGCATGTGTAATTCCAGCACTCCTATGCTGTAATGGAAGGAGACCGGAAGCTTCTGTGCCATCCAGCCTGTTACCCATAACAAAAGCTCTGTCTCAAACAAGGTGGAGGGGGTACTAAGTTGTTCTCCGACCTTTACTTGTTTGCCATGCCAAGGATGGGATAACACCTACACATGAAAATGCACACACACACAGAAAGAGAGGGGGGAGGAGAGAGAGAGAGAGAGAGAGAGAGAGAGAGAGAGAGAGAGAGAGAGAGAGAGAGAGAGAGAGAGAGAGAGAGAGGACTTATTAACACAGATGCCATTTTCTGAAGACCAGTGTATGAAAATTTCTTTAAAAGGCATTGTATCAAATCCTTAAGAAAAGTTGTTAAGTGAGATTGAAATAACTGTGTGTGTGTGTGTGTGTGTGTGTGTGTGTGTGTGTGTTTAAGGAAGACAGTGATGAGAAAGAAACAGGAATAATGAAAGCACATCTTAGAAATTATTGTTCTTTGGCCTTATTGAAAYGGGTAACCTTTAAGTGAAGGAAAGAACTCTCCTGTGATCACTACACTTCATGAATTTGGTTTCTTGATAGCCACAGAAAGCAAAATGCTCCCTCACAAGTGAACTGCACTGGGCAGATGGGTTTGTGATTGTGTATGACATCAGCAACAGGCCCTCCTTTGCTTTTGCAAAAGCCCTTATCTACAGAATTCGGGAGCCACCGACAACTCATTGTAAAAGGTAAGACATTTCCTTTCCGTTGTCTCCCTTTTTACTAAATCATCATCTTGCTGAGAGCATCATTAGGAAGGATTTAATACAGACTTCCAATTACAAAATTTAACAGCCCTGAACAATTCACCTTCTCATTCCACAGGAGTTACACACGTAGTAAAAGGAATCAGATGAGAATGCTTTATACCCTGGCTGACATAAACAGTTACTAGCCCAGAGTAAATGGCTATTTTACAAGACAGCTGCTATTGTTAACATGACACTCACAAGCAGAATCATGGTGCTCTGCACAGCATCTCCTCCATGCCTCCACTTTTCCTTTTCATCCTCACGAAAATGTTAAGGATCCTAAATAAATCCAGATTTATTATGTTTGATATCTTGTGAAATCCAATTTCTTGTCATTGGGCTGCCCAGGATGTCACGGCAGAAACAGAATGAATAGTCAACCGTCTACAAATGTTAAGGGTGTATATACATGTTTCTCCATTTTTCTCCCACTGATGTGGTCAATAATTCAATGTAAACCACCTTGGCACACAGAGAGTGAAGGAAAAGAGTTGTTGCTCCAGTAATTAAACACTTAGGTGATTGAGATCCTTAGTTTAATTTCCTCTGTTTTTAATGTTTGAGCATTTCTCATTGAAGTGTTCATTTTTGTTCAAATTCTGGAGTGGGGAGTTACATAGGTTCTTATTAGTGTTACACATAAAGTCTAAGATGCTGGTATGCTTGGGTGGACCTTAAAGCTTTTAATTTTATTACTGTACATTGCCAGAGACATACATGTGATATCAGAGATCCTGTAAATGGAAACAGAATTAATTACTTTTGTATAGGTGTGACACAATACCCAGCAGAAAAAAATATTACAGAGTAATGGATTAATGCTAGCTCTGGGTTTCAAGTGGTCAGTCTTTCTCACATAGCTCCATGTTTATGGGCCTTCGGAAAGGTAGAATCTTATGGTTCTGTGGTGGGGACTATTTTCCCATTTTGCTTAACATATAATGTGGCAAACTGAAGAAGATTACAGCCATTCTAGGTTACTGTATCTATCTCCAAATAAGGAATACCTCAGTGCTTCTCCAAACTCTAATCTTTGAGAGTATTCTTTTTGATATTTATTTCATTCTGTGGAAAATGGCTTTGTAACAGTGGGGGTGTATCTCTAAATACATACATGACAGTGACCATAGATATAATAGTTACTAGGACTTACTTTTAATGTTTTGTCCTTTGGATATAAACTTACCTTATTTTTACAGTGATTRACCCCTGTCTTGAGAAAGTTACCCATTGTATTTCAGGATCATAGAACCAGCCGTGGTTTTGGTTGGCAATAAGCAAGACCTCTGCCACACACGGGAAGTTGGCTGGGGCGAAGGGCAAAAGCTCGCAATTGATTTCCGCTGCCAGTTCTGCGAGCTGTCTGCAGCAGAGCAGTCCATGGAAGTCGAGGTGATGTTTCTCAGACTCATCAAAGACATTCTGATGATCTTCAAACAGAAGGAGAAGAGAAGACCCAGTGGGTCCAAATCAATGGCCAAATTGATCAATAATGTATTTGGAAAGAGAAGGAAATCTGTTTAGTGGATATATCATCCAGTGGGATTGATCCATCAAAGAGTTTCAAATACTTAAATGGCAATTAAACTTACGATTTATACAATTAAAAGACAGATTTTATTGAGCTGTGAAATGAGTAAATAATTGGTCATGGCTTCATCTTAAAACATATAATTTGTTCTTTGAGTTATGTTTGGTTCACATTGTTTCCTGCACAAACTTTCACTTGTATGAGTGAACACTCACTCGAGTAAAAGTGGAGAACTGTCCCCTATGCCTTGTTGAGAAAACTGCACATGCTGCTTTATTAAAGTACTATTGTAAAGTGTGTGACTCACTTTTATATCTTGTTCTTACTTTAAGTAAAACAAACAGACATTCAAACAGCTAATGCAATGTCAAGCATGAGCTATCAATTTTAAAGGGATGTCATGATATTTAACAGGTTTTAACTTTAAAACACTATTCATGGTTGAATATGTTAAATTACCTGTCCAAGAATAAATATTTTGCACTTTTATCAGCAAAATATACTATGTATATACATTTATATATATATATATATTTATATATATATACATATAGCGAGTTAATAGAGGAATTATTTTATTTTGTTGGGTTTCAATCTGAAGGGATACAGTCTATCATTTATGAAGTCATGATGGCAGGAGTGTGGTTACACTGCATTACCAATCAAGAAAATGAGCACTAATTCTCACTTGACTTTCTCATTTATCTCATTATTGATCCTGGGACACCAATCATTCATGATGGGTCTACTCTATTCAACAAAGTCTCCTGGGAAACATTTTCACAGACATGCTAGGTTGCTGTTATTAAAAACATTGCTCACAGAGAACTTCATGAATAGCATTAACATCAGTTATAAATGAAAAGTTATCTAGTTTAGTTTATTTAAGTAAATAAAACATATTCAGATTTGTTGCTGTGATAAAAACAATGACCAAAGCCAATCTCAGAAAGAAAGGGTCTATTTGTCTTATGGACTTCTGCCCATCATAGATAGAAGCCATGGAAGGAGCTTGATTTTGAAATCACAGATGAATGCTGCTTATTGCTTGCTCCTTGTAGCTTGCTCAGACTGCTTTCTTTTATTCCAAGGTTCATCTGCTAAGGAACTGTACTTCTGAGAGTGGCTTGGGCCTTCCTACACCAATTAGCAATCAGATCATTATAATGGAGGCAATTCTGCAATAGAGATTTTTCTTTTTGCAGATATGTCTGCATTTGTGCAAATCGACAAGAACTAACCAGTGCAATGGMTACATGTACAACCTTGGAGGCTTTGSGACTGTGAAGGATACAGTTTTGTGTATGATGCAAAGTTTATTATATTCTGTGGGTTGTTCTTTCTTTGTAAAGACAACAGTATACCTTCTAAACTATAGTATTTCTAAACTCTAAGTATGTTACTGTACTTGCGTGCCTATCTTCTTCCACTCTGAAGCAATTTGCCAAACATCTGCCAAAATGTTGATAATTACAATTGGATCTCAGAAAAACCTGGACTATAGAAATGACACACTCACCCTTGGTTACTATATGGAAACAAGCTTAGTAACTATGATACAAGAGGCTTTTGAGTAGAGGATGATAAACTTGAGTGGAACAAAGGTAGCCCAGAATATTAGGTTAAAGAAAAAAGAATCCTTAGATATGAGCTCATAAGCCACAATTTAAGATATTAGGAAGATACCTTGAGATATTATACATTACTGTTTTTTAAAGTCTGAACATATTTACATCATCCACTCTATTTTCTAGTTCAGTCTATTTGCCTGTAAACATCAAGTCTCATTTTTCCTTACAGTTGTAGACTATGTATATATAATGCATTTTCATGATGCTTTCACCAGTTAAAGGACACTTAGTTTGTTTCGGTTTCTTATTATGATAGGGAAATAGACAATGAATATGTTTGTGCAAGTGTCTCTTGAGTCAAGTTCCTTAGGCCACATGCCAAGAAGTTGTACAGTTAGGGTATGTGATAGATTTAATTTTAGCTCTTGGAGAGTTCTCCACACTCACTTCCAGGCTGGCTACACCAGTTGTAATTCTGCTAAAGAGGATGAGAGCTCCTTTTTCTGCATATTCTCTCCAATGTCGGTTGTAGGTTTCCTTGCCATTGTGACTGGTGGAGATTCAGAGTTGTTTTAATTTTAGTTTCTATAATTGCTAACAATGATGAAAGTTTTATGAGATATTCCCTAGATATTTTTATTTCTTTGCTATTTCTCTATTCAGAGCAACAGCCTGTTTTCTAATTGAGTCTGTTATTTGCTTGATCTTTTTTTTTTTTTTAAATATTCTGGATACTAATCCCTATCAGATGTATAGCTGGAAAAGATTCTGTCCTACTCAATGAATCTCTTCTTTTCTTGATTATTTCTTTAGCTGTGCATCTGTTTAGTTTTATTAAGTCCCACTTGCCAATTGATAGCCTTAATTTCTGGGCAAGTAGATTTATGTTCAGAAAATCCTATCCTCCACATCCTCACCAACACCTGCTGTCTCCTGAGTTTTTAAACTTAGCCATTCTGACTGGTATGAGGTGAAATCTCAGGGTTGTTTTGATTTGCATTTCTCTAATGATTAATGATGTTGAACATTTCTTAAGGTGCTTCTTAGCCATTCGAAATTCTTCAGGGGAAAATTCTTTGTTTAGCTCTGTACCCCATTTTTAATAGGGTTATTTGGCTCTCTGGAGGCTACCTTCTTGAGTTCCTTGTATATATTGGATATTAGCCCTCTGTCAGATATGGGGTTGGTGAAGATCTTTTCCCAATTAGTTGGTTGCTGTTTTGTCCTTCTGACAGTGTCCTTTGCCTTACAGAAACTTTGTAATTTTATGAGGTCCCATTTGTCAATTCTTGAGCTTAGAGCATAAGCTATTGGTGTTCTGTTCAGGAACTTTTTCCCTGTGCCCAACTCTTCCACTGCTGGTGGGATTGCAAGCTGGTACAACCACTCTGGCAATCAGTCTAGCTGTTCCTAAGAAAACTAGGCATGACACTTCCAGAGGACCCTGTTATACCACTCCTGGGCATATACCCAGAAGATTCCCTGGCATTCAATAAGGACACATCCTCCACTGTGTTCATAGCAGCCTTATTTATAATAGCCAGAAGCTGGGAAGGACCCAGATGTCCCTCGGTGGAGGAATGGATACAGAAAATGTGGCATATTTACACAATGGAATACTACTCAGCAATTAAAAACAATGAATTCATGAAATTTGTAGGCAAATGGTTGGAACTGGAAAAATGTCATCCTAAGTGAGGTAATCCAATCACAAAAGAATACACATGGAATGCAGTTATTGATAAGTGGATATTAG
>BDUI01002200.1:78401-90358 GCA_002335545.1 Apodemus speciosus | reverse complement strand
ATATATATATCTGCTCACATAGTCATCAGAGCAGACACAAGATGGCACCTTTGCTTCATATCTTGAGAATTGGTGTTGGTCCACACCTCTCTATGTATCTGCCAATCATTTAGCTAACTTCCTTAGATRCTTTCTATTGKTTTTTTCCCTRGTTTTTATGAAGTGGGTTGTTCCGTTGTTTTGTTATTTAGTTGCTTATGTTTCTTATATATTTTGTGACTTACCCTTTTCTCATACAATGAYAGATATGCACTTCTCTCTAATTCTGTAGATTATTCTATATTTTGTTGTGTCCTGTGCCCTGTAGAAACTTGCCGAACCATGTACCTACTAGCCCCCTTTTCTGTGCTCGGGGTTCTGCAGTAATGACTGTGTAACTTCTGCCAAGGCCAAGAGCATGCAACTTGCTTCCATGCCTCCTCTGTGGATTCTGACAATGCCGAGTCTACACAGGCCTTTAATTTGCTCTGAGTTCGATTTATGTGGCACATATCAGGAACTGAGTTTTTCCTATTTCACGTTGGCCTTCCAGATTCTCTATGACCATTATGGATGAAGCTCCTTTACCAACTGGCTACTTTCCCCCATTAGTGCCCCTTCTGAACTGGATCATTTTTAAAAGTAGAAATCCTTCATTAGACCTTGGACAGTAAACCATTTTTAGCAGGATACCTTCATGTCGATGACTGCAGACTTTCTAACCTTGCTATTTGTCTTCATTCGGTTTTGTTCTAAGTATCTTAAATTGGCCCACATTCTTATTTTTGAATGGCTGAAACTTTATTCCATATTCTCCATTTAAAACACAATTATAAATGTATCCCTTGTATTATTGCTCAATTTGTTACATTCCAGTGACAGTGGCTCTTTATGCTATAGGTAGTTAATGGGTCTCCTGATCTGTGTCTAGAATACACGATATATTGGTAGCACATTCCAACCTCTAAATGCCTTTCATGTCAGTACTGGAGATAGCATCAGGTATTTGAAAGCTGGGGCCTATTTATAAAGATATCATCAAAACCTGCCTGATGTAGCAGACTTATGAATCAATTATCTGAACTACCCTGGGTGATGTATCTATTTTAGATTTTAGACTCATATATTTGAAGCCAAGCTACAAACAGATAACCATTCAACAGCCTATCATGATTTTTATCTTCATCCTTATATCTATCAAATGTAGAAGCAACAACAAATTTTACTGATTTTTACTTATAAAGGTTAAAAAAATCACACACATACAAATTCTCTCTGATATTTCTCCTCCTTCTGTACAAGTATGTGTATGCATGCACAGATAAACAAAAACAAATACCACACATACAGACACACACACACATACCACAAACAATCACCATAAACACACACACACACACAAACACCACAAACACACACAAACACCACACACACATGCGTGCACACATGCATGCACACGTGCACAGAGGGCTATTAACTTAATCAATAGTTAACAGAATCTACATGGTAAGATAAAACAAATGAAAATAAAATCCCAAACACAACGGATCTTTTCTGTGTATAAAAGAGGCAGTGGTTAGATTAAGAAAAGTGACATGTGTCATGGCAAAAACTTGGGAAACATTCAAATAAATGTTGCCTGAAACATAAATGAGACTTTCCACTATCAAAAAATGAATACAGTAGTAAACATGTGTTAGGGGAAAGTAAAGCCTCAGTATCAGTTATTGTATGCAAGTGGTCTTTGGGAACATAAACACAGGTAGATATACAAGATAATGTAGATATACAAGATAACATTGCAGCATCCAAGACACAAATCTGAAGATTGTAGTTGAGAGAGACTGGTAACACAGAGAAAGCTTCAGGAATGGGTTAACTACAGCGAGTTCCCAGAACAGGAAGTGTTAGCCTATACTTCAAGCACTCCTTTGAACTACTCAACCACAGAAGAGTCCATATAAAGTGTGAGAAGGAGCCTGTACCCATCCTCCTGGATGCACCATAATAGTGGATTACATAATCAAGTGAACACTTTATATAGATGAAGGTGGTATCACCCGCTGAGGCCCTCTACTCAGGACAGAACCTCACAGAGAGTATTGCTTTGAGCCTATGGCTTCTGAAGTGGAAAGGGAGAAATGCAGGCTATTTTGTAAGGTCATTGATTGCCAGGAGCCAACCCCAGCAGAGGTGTTTCTTCTTGGTCCTTCTTGAGGCAGCGGAGGGGGTAAGACTTTGTCTTATGGAAAATTTAGGGTTGCTGGATAATAAAAGTTTTACTTATCTAAATCTAAGTTACTAGGCTAACATAGCTGACCTGCCTTCTGTGTTCCTCTGAAGCCAGAGACTGCAGTCTCAGGCATTTAACACCTCATCCTAAAACAGAAGGAGATTAAGTAAAGGATTAGTTGCTAGAGCCTTTTCCCTATTGTCCAGAAGCCTCTTGCTTGTCAGTCAAGGGGGAAGTAGGAGCAATAAACTTCTATTGAAGCAGGAGAAGAGAATAACACTTGCAGAAAGAAAAACTTCTACATAAGTGAATATGCATAATGTCACATAAATTCATACATGCATCTTCATTCATATTTTCATGCAGTTGGTTGAGTCCAGCTTGCATGCATTCTAGCAATTTCATACTTACAAACACACACATGCATACATTCTCACAATTACATACTTACACACACATCCATACTTACATATGCATATGAAGCAAAAGACCAAGCACCGGTGCAGAAAGAACTCACTCATTCTGGATGAAAGATGGACTACAATATTTATTGCATCGAGAAAGAAAAAGCTTCCACCCTTTCAATGCTWAATGAATTAAATCCATGTTTGTAAGAAAAAGACTTTGTTTCTCTTAATAAGACTAAGCCTGCCTTGTCCTTACCATGGGACAGAGAAGCCTGCCTGCTCCTTCTGCTCTCTGCAACATCTTTTTTCCTCTTTCCCTCTGCCTCCTGCACATAGTTATTCTCTTAGTTATTTTATGTTACCTATAGTTTCTAAGTTATTCCATTCTGCATTCTCCTAATCTTGTTCTCTTCTGACTAAAAACTTCTCCTCAGTTCAGTCCTTCTCTCAGCTCTGTTCCTCTCACTCAATTCTTCTCTTCTAACTTCCCTTTGTCCTAGCCCTTAAACGYCCTTCAGAATACRTGATCACATGTTACAAAGTTCATCACRAGTTCACACAAAATWCCAAGTCATAAATTGAAATAGAAGTTTACAACAGAGAATGTTTACATGCATATCCATTAGGAATAATTATCTAGCTATCATTTGTCTTCTCTATAGGTTCGTAAAAAGTTTAAAACCACAACTAAGTTGTAAGTGAAGTTTTGTATAGATAAACCCAGTCAATATTTTATCTTCTGTCCTTACACCTATAATAAATCCTAGTTCCCTTTTTATGACCTTGGGTTAATTGTTTTACAACCTCTAGGATTGTGCTCTGAGCAGGAGAAAGTCTGGTTGCCATCTAAGAGCAATTAACTTGTGACACTTGGGAGACTGTCAAAGTTCTCATTGCAGTTTGACTATAGAAAAGGACCTAGTAGCAGTCCCATTATAAAAGAGCTTAATAATTATAAATATAATTTTAGGAATTCTTATAGGATCATCATTAAAACTTAAGTCATCTGTTTGTCTACACAGCATCACTATAAGACCTCTTGGATCTGCAGAGATCTACTTCAAAGGGGTGCGTTTTTACTATTGATTATTATAAATGTATAATAATAATAACAGGAAAAGCATATAAATAGCAGGAAATCTTTCCTAGAAATAGTTCCCCACAGCCTTGCTGAATGGGGGCTCACCTGTCGCAGATTATATAATAATCCGAGGCAGGCATTTCAGGATGAACATCTGCTAGTATATTAGCTTTGTCCCATTATGGCTCCTGACAATTGATACCTTAAGACATGGGAGCTAGATGGCAAATATGGGCCAGTAGGGCAGGCCATACTTACAGTCTAGACCTTCTTCTGCTCACTTTCTGGGTCCTGTCTGCTGCCATGATGATCACAGACATCTCAAGCACCAATTAGGCTGGATTATGCACTTCTCCTCACCATTTCTTATGGGCCATGATGGTCATTGAATCTAAAATCCTGGTTCAAGTTGGATTCTACCCCTAACATTCTTCTCTCAAGCATTTTGTCATAGAAAGTGTTCACATGAATGTGGGGGAAAGTTCTGTGTCATGTGGTTGTGAAGTGGCCAGTTTTCAGACTGAGCTTCAGAGCACACTTCAAAGCCAAGTGCCCTTGGAGAGAGGATCCCCAGATGGGATTCTGTACAGATGATCATATCATGCTTGTATGGACACTATGACAATCATGGCTGCCAAACTGCTTGGATTGGGAATCAAGAGATATGCCTCTGGGTTTTTGAGGGTACTTCTAGAAAAGATTAATGGAAGGAAAATCCTTTGGCTAGAGTGAATGAGATCTTCTGGTGGTGGCCCAGATAGAAGGATTTCAAGAAAAAAAAATAAACCAATGCCTGCTTTTCTATTTTCATTCTGGTGAGTGCATGGTTCTGCTTCTGCCTCTGCCATTGTTTTATAAGGTCAAGAATGGCCACTTTGAACTTAGACAAGTGGCTCCCCAGGAGCCCTCTGGGCCTTTAGCTCTTCGGTGATCTGAACAGCTATGAGGTTCTACTTCTCTCCTGTGCCGCAGAGAGATTGCCGAACTACCCAGACCCTATTATGGAAGCCCAACTAATAAAACCTCTGCTGTGACATTTATCCTGTCTGTCAAAGCTAAGTTCTTCTAGAGAACCCTGATTACTGTAGCTATTTGTTGTTGTTGTTGTTGTTGTTGTTACAATGACCAGACCAAAAAAAGATGCAATGACAGGGGTTTATTTTGGGTCACACTTTATGACTCAGCCTATCAAAGCAGGACAGTCACAATGGCAGAAACAGCTTGTTGCAAGAAAGCAGATGGGGGCTTTTTTGCTGAAGCCTTGGTGAGTCTGGAAATCAATAGTCAAGAATGCTGTGACTCAGCTGGCTTTCCTCTTCTTTCCTTTCAGTCTGGATCTCTAGCTGAAGAAATGCTGCCACCCATATTCAGGCTGGGTCTTTTTTCCCCCAGCCAAACCTATCTAAAAGCATACTCAAATGACCAGAAGTATGTTACCTGAGAGGTTTCTACTAAAGTAAGCAATGGAATTAATGCCAATTGACCCTGAACTATTTCTAGGACTGTGTGTATTGTTCAAGAGACTCAAAAGAAATACTGTTCGCGGGCCTGGAGAGATGGCAGCACACTTGAAGAGCTGTTGCTGCTCTTGCAGAGAAGTGGCACACAAGGGACTGTAACTCCAGCCCAGGGTGTCTGTCTTCTGTCTTCCCCATGCATTTGCACTCATTCATACTCATACACTCATACTTTAAAGAAAGTCTCCATAAACAAATACTGTTCAAGAATTGGGGAGTGGTAATGTTTCTATATTTGTTTTATGAATTAAACAAAATTAGTGAACTTTAAGTAGATTCTTTTATTATCATCGTAATGTGTGATGTTCTCAATATTTAATATTGCCACATGAATGAATTGAAAAATAATGACAGTGTCAAATCAATTCAAAATGTGGAGGGGACACCAAAAAAGGGATGGGTCAAAATGATTCTTCTCCATGGGGCAAATGAGGAATGCCACTTTGGGCATACCACTGGTTTTGTCAGATTGGTGACTCTATGCTCCCTTCCTAGGATTCTTGCAAGTAGAAGTTCTTATTGAAAGGCCTGACATTTATATACAAAAATTAAAGCTATTAGATTCCAAGGTCAAATGCTTTTCTAAAACTCCTCATAGGATAAAAAACCATGAAAAACATGAGTAAATGGTATGGTTGTCAAAGAAGGCACTCGGGATGGATCAGCCAAGCACTTAACTGCTGTCGTGCAATGACAGTAGTTCCATTAGGGCTACACATTTCTTTAACAACTAAGGACTTGAAATTGAAGAGTAGAATGGCTACCCTCCCCCAAACCCACCTAGTGTATAGCTCCACTGAGGTTTGATTAAAAGCTTATATACTACGTTATAATGCAAAAGCATTTCTGTGTTGGTTATTGCATGCATGTGCTTTAGTTTATGGTTTCATACATACTACGATATAACAGTTTTACTAAGCTCTCAGAATAGTGCGTCTGCAGACAGGCCACCAGCTGTACAAAGAAGAATTTGCAAAGAGTAGGAGAAGCAACTGAGCAGTTTAGGTACATAAGACTCCCAGGGGAAGAGCTTAGACTGCTCATTTAATTTCTCTGCGATGAGGTCACAGTGGGTATTGTGGGTGTGCTGTTCTACACTACTTGAAAATTAGTATCACAGTTCTCAAGAAATTCCCTATTGGTGAAAACACATACAACTTACTATGGATTACCTTTTATGCAGTTGCTGTGTTAGGTGGGGGTTCTTGAGGACCACTGCAATATCAAATTATTGTATGGTACTATTTCTGGGGAGACAGGAGCAAACACCTACTGTTCTAGATAGTACCAACGCTAAACCAACGTACTGACCCACCAGAGCCTATCTCTGTGATCCAGTGGGTTTAGTGGGGTTACTTACAGGAGTGTAAGTAAGCAGTTACCGAAGGATGCACAACTCAAATGCAGCTGCATCACTCAATGCCCAGCTCAGCACAGCTTTGGGAGAGAGCTGGCTTACACACACAGTAAGTTTCAGAGACTTCCTGGGCCTTTYGAACAAGCTTCCCTTCAGAACACTGCAACACTGCTGCTCACAAAACGTTACATTCCAGACAGTTGTCAGTTTGAAGTCTGCAGTCSCTGAAAATCAAGTTGTGGTTTAAATGATAGTTGTCAACTAATCCGAAAGGAAATTATATCACATGTCCCAGACACAGATAGCTTGAAATCCACTTTCTTTGCTGGACTTTCAAAGTAGCAAATATCGCAGAATTCCTTTTTATTCCTTTTTATTTATAGAAGTCTGCAAACTTCTATAAATCTGATCTAAACATTTTTATCTCAGAAGATATTAATTTGAGCCTGTTTCCATAATTCCTCTCCTTTGTGTAACTTTTAGTTCAATCTATTTTCTTTCTGATTAGGTAGTTTCTCTATCCGTTATCATTAGGGACCACTGTCCCAAACAAACTCCCTAGGCAGAATGTGGGGATACATTAGGAATGTTCTTTACAGCCTAGCATGATACAAGTGTCAGAATTTGGGAATGAAAGAAATCCTATCATTTTGTTTGGTTTCCCTTTTTCATATTTTTCTCTATTTTTGTTTCCTTTTGGGGAAAAATAAAAAGCTCTGATTTTTTCCTCTATTTTCTGCAGTCATAACATTTTCAAAGATGTTAACTTTACCATCAATCTCCCCAGTATATCTTTCCTTATACTTACATGGCTCTAAATGCATTCTCTATTATCTGGTGTGTGTGTGTGTGTGTGTGTGTGTGTGTGTGTGTGTGTGTGTGTGAAACAATTGGACTTCACCTCATCACAAAATTCCACTAGCAGAGGCCAACACACAGTTCACACACAGAGATACAGTTCATATACACACACAGAATACACACAAACACAAACATACACACACAGTTCACATACAGAGATACAGTCACATACACACACAGTTCACACACACAGTTCATACCCACATAGTTCACGCACACACATAGTTCACACACACAGTACACACAGAGTTCACACACATCACATACAATTCTCACACACACACACACACAGACACACACTCACACTACTCTTTCTCTTCTGTTTCTTTTCTCCTGGTCTTTTATTCTTCCTCCAGCCCAAGAGATGGGAGAGTTGGCTCAGTGATTAAAAGCATTTGTTGCTCTTCTAGAGGACCCAGGTCCAAATCCCAGCACCTATATAATAGCTCACATTCGTGAATAATATTACAGGAACCAGTCGTACACATGGTGCACAGACATACATACATTCACAACATTCAAACACATAAAATAAATCTAAAAGGAAAAATGAAAGCTTTAAATGACCCAAGGTATAAAACAGGAGGAAAAGACTGACATGAGAAAATTAACAGATTCACCTTGAATTTCTCGTATCTATAAAACTGTCCTCCAGGACGTTTTAGAAACCCGGCATCTTGGTACTTCCCAAACATCTACTGTCATGGGGACATTAATTTTGGATGTCTACTTAGTAGAATAATTGCGACATATCTGCTTCTTGTTAAAGTTCTGCAAACACCGGTGGCAACATATTTTTATTTGTTGTAACTATTAAAATTTGATAATGAAAACATATTTCCCCACATAGGAAATAACAAATATGATAGCAAATACAAAGCAGGAGGGTTCTCTCCAGCAAACAAAAACTAGTCAGGAAACACTTCTTGTTCCTCAAAGAACCGCTTTTTTTAATGTTTTTTTTTTTTGAAGGTGCTATTAAAACCTTCCACTAGGGGGAGCTGTTTTGTCAGTGAACTTTTTGTAAGGTGATTCAGAAGGAAGGAATCGTGGAACAACGAATTGTACCATTTATTCCACACCAAAGGAGAACAAAGACATCTGAGCTAGTAGAAGAAAGCTCTCGATTATTCATTAATCTTGTGTGTGGACATGAAGATAGTTCCTATGGTTCTATTACTCAAGAAGCTGCTCTCACCATATTCAAAATAGTTTTAAAACATCCTTAATATACATAATATATGGAGGAAAAATAAGCTGCAACCATAGCTCTCAGCTTTCCTGGCTGTAAGTTCTGSAGGTGGATCAAATCCATGGTCCCAGCGATACTTACTCCTTGCTTTAGGTACCACAGGGAGCACTCAACTCTCCTTTTAATATAATTCCATAATGGGCAAAATTCAGTTGTTAAATAATTTCTTTTTTATGGAAAAGCTTTACAATTAACAAGCCGGGTACTGATTCAAATCAGTATCAATTTCTTGCGGTTATTACAGCTTCCATAAAAATCCGCACTCTATTAACGCAGATTAGGCCGCACTTTAAGGAACAGCATCATTAGGTCTGGTTTCACAGACACGAGGAGCTGGGCTGTGACGCTGTGCGGTCTCTAAGCTGCTAATGAATAGCAAAGCCCTCAGATAGAGAGCAGAGGTTCAGGGTGCTTTGCACGTGTCTGAGCTTGAGATCTTCCTGGCTGGGCAGATACAGTTGGTACTGGATTCCACTCATGGATTTCATAATTGTTTGCTTTTCATTTAGAGTTCCACATACAAAAAGTAGCACCTCAGAGCACATACGACTTTCCAACAGGAGATGTACCTGCTTAGCTGTGTTTAATAGTCAATACCTTAAACATGACCACGTATATGTGTAGTTTCATGTGGGAGCTGTACCTTCATGTGCACCATCATGAATATCTTCATACGTGTTCTGTGTGCTTTCATGTGTGTCCTGTATATTGTAACTGCCCGCAGTTACATCGAACGGGTTATCTGGAAGGGAAGCTGGGAATATATAGGAAGGCAGCAAAAAAGATATGGAGACCAAGACAACACCTGCTATTCAAGGTCTCAAAGTTTAATGAAGAACTCCCAATATATAGGCAGGGGGAAAAGGCTGGAAGCTTCTCAGCAGGACTGGTTCAGTTGCTCCACAGGTGGCTAGTGTTTCTCAGGAGACTGCAGGTCCTTGAAGAACAATAGGCTTCACCTTGGTCTGAGCACTCCACCCTGGGTGGAGGGGATTATGGCTGACACAGGAGATCCCACTCAAAGGCTGGGAGAGGGACTTCACATATGGTCTAAATCAAGTTCCTGCCAGGTGGCATGGCACCTCAATAAGGCTCTCTACATTGTATATCTTCACAGGTGCTCTACATACTTTCATATTGTTTTATTCATATTTTCATGTTATTGTCATACATATCTTCATATATATTTGGTACATCTTCCTGTGTTATCTATGTTTTTATATGTACATTTCATATATGTTCATGTGTGCTGTATATATATTTAGATGTTATACACTTTGATCTGTTAATCATTTTCATATGTATCATGTGTACTTTCATTTGATTGTCCTGTCTTCATGCTTGCTATGTATATTTTCACATGCATTATGTACATTTTAATAGGTGCATATAAAAATATTTTCACATGATCATCACACATATCTTTATTTCACACATATCTTTCTATGTGTTTTGCATATCTTACCATGATTACATACATTTTAATATTGTTCGAGGCATATTTCATATGTGCCACAAGTATTTCACATGACTGTCATGCACATATTTACACATGCTATATATTTTAACATGAATTATGTGTATTTCACATGATTATCATGTATATCTTCATACTTGTTATCACATTTTCATATGTATGCTATGCATATTACTTTCACACACATACCACACGCATACCACATATACACACATATGTATATGAAATGAAGATAATCCCAGAAGAAAGTCTAAAATACAGTTATGAAGTCTCCAAAACATTGTTACTATAGTTGAATTTAGACAAATATTGTCTATATAAACCATTGTTTTAACTACAAAAAATGTTTTCCAAGAGAAGAGATTAGGAAGTAATTTCCTTTTGTGTGGTTAATTTATCTGTTTGTAGCTTTTAAGTTGTTCACTTATAATGGGGAAACAGCAGTTAGCAGCCAGTCAGCACTCCTCTCTACTATAAAATATAAATAAAATACATAAAATATACATGAAATATAGACGGAAAATCTGTTGACGGAAGTGAAGATCTGCTGTGGGRAAAACCACCAGGGAAAATTCTGGAGGGAGAAAAACTCTTAGATCAAAGATGGCTCCTGCCCCTCTTCGGAGCTGAGGGCATCCCAGAACCTGAGTATATGAAGCCAGATAGAAATCCGCTGGGATGCCCAGGAGAGAGCTAATGAGAAGGCTGGAGATAACTGAAGAGTTTTTGCTTTAGAGACTTACACACATGGTTGCATTCAAGTTAGCATAATTTCTGTATTAAGATCATCAGCCATACTCTCTGAGAATTGAAATGAAGGGTGTACTTTCCTGAGATACAGAAAACACTGTGAACATATTGCAGGAGCACCTACAGTATTTCATAGATCAGTGTCTGCAATTTAGTGTGAATTTTAAAATAAGACAAAGGACACATTGTAAGGACAAAATCCAAACAGAAAATGAAAATGCTTTTGCTACACTTTGGTATTGGTTTTAGGTGACAGTGGAATTTAAGTAAAAATGGGAAGGAATCATGAAAGGGTGTTTCACCAGGTAGTAAAGTATTTTAAAAATTCAAATGGAAATTATAGAAACTATGAAAGGTTTCACTCTCATGTATCACTTGCTGAACTAGTCAACACCAAAGCAAACACACAAAAAAAAAATTTTAGGGAAGATATTAACCACAGAATGGAAGCCTAATATTGTTGATCAATAAAGAGCTGGAAGACACGGCAAGTGTTGGAGAGTGATCAGTATTCAAACAGAGCTGGGATGGGACACTGGACACTACTGCATGAATGACCTGGGATGGGACACTACCGCATGAGTTTGTGTTTGAATATTTGTGGCAATTTGAAAAAATCATAAGTGGAGTTGATAGCTATTTAAGAACTGAGGAAAACATCTTGTATGTTATAGCATGTTATAAGTAAATACATAATATGTGTATATGCAATAGTCTATTTTATCTTTTATTATCATAAAGTTAGACTGGTGTACCTACACCTTTGCATCAAGAGCAACAGAAACACGCACTAAGGTGCAGTATGAAGTCATGGCTGCCCTAACACTGTGCTAGTGTGATAAGTCTGTATTCATGCTCCATTACTGTCTCAGCACACTCAGTGTTAAAAAGTACCTGCTTCGGATTTCATGTCATCATAATTTTCAGGTGAGGAATTTCATCAGTAAATTGCCTGTCAAACTACAAACTGGTTTCTGGTGGTTCTTTGCATTTTTTATACACACACACACACACACACACACACACACACACACACACACACA
>BDUI01002199.1:129594-146488 GCA_002335545.1 Apodemus speciosus | reverse complement strand
TGGGGTGGAAGGGGAGTATAAGTAAAAATAAATGGCTGGAAACGTCAGGAGCTTTGAACAGGGATCTGGAGCAGGCCAGGTCTGCAGGGGACAGGGGCTGAGGAGAAGGTCTATGACAGCCACCAGACGCCATYGTTGCGAATCCAGACTTGGTTCTGTGCGACACGGACATAGGCTCCTTCCTCAGCAACAACACTAACTACAAACAGGGACACTGGTTTGTTAGCGGTCCATCCGCTCTTTTCATTGGCTGTTTCATTTTCTTTTTAACTGASACATCCCCACACGAGAGTCGACCACAAAATATGTATGGAGTTTCTATCTCATGGAAGCTTAGATGAGATGGAGACAGCCAGTTTCAAGGAGGAAGGCACAAGGGCAGCTCGATTTATGTGACTACGAGTTCGACTGACTTTATTCCATTTGATGCCTTAAAAAAAAAATCCTAATATTGGCCAAGCATGATGGTGCATGCCCTTAATCCCAGCACTCGGGAGGCAGAGGCGAGTAAATATTTATGACTTCTGGGCCAACCTGGTCTACAAAGCAAGTTCCAGGACAGCCATGCCTCTGTTACACAGAGAAACCCTATCTCAGGAGGAAAAAAATAGAAGAAAAATCCTAACATAATTAGAGAAAAAATTTAAATGTATAAGAATTCAGAAGGGAGATATAAAAGAGAAAGAGAAAAGCATTTTCTTCTAAAAGAAGAGTACCAATGACCAAATAACATTTATTTCTAGTAGAATAATCTCTGCAAACATGTTTGCAAGTGTTAAGGAAAGTGGCTGATAAGACAAAGGACATTTAAAAAAAAAACTTACATTTTTCCGTGATTGCTGTTCTCACATCTGAACTGGAAGCCTTGTTTTTCAAATTTTGGGCCAGCGTAAACACACAATCGAGCTGAGGGTGGCGTTGTTCTAAATCAGCCTTTGTGATCTGCAAGGAGACAAGATCAAAGGGGATTGATGCGTCAGAAGACAAGCCCCTAACCGTGTGTCGGTGTGTTTTCTTCCTCTAAGGGGCAATGGAACATCATGGCTGTAGCGGAGGAAAAACATGTGATCCAGAGTCAGAGGCCTTAGGTCCAGATCGTGGGTCTTCCATAACCAGGGAAGAGCTCTGCCCTCTSYCCGTGGCCCCCCAGCKCAGYTACGTCATAKCTAAAGAGATTAAATCAAGGACCTCTCACTATAAATGCTCTGAAAACATTAGCACTAACTGCTACTGACTCCTTGTATACCTGTTGTATATCAGACATGAACACATATGTGGATGCCCTAGAATAATGGCTCTCAACCTGTAGGTTGTAAGCCTCCACCTCCCAAGGTATTTMCATTACAGTTTATAACAGTAGYGAAATCACAGTTATGAAGTAGCAACAAAAAATGATGTTATGGATGGAACTGTATGAAAGGGGCCCAGCATGAGGAAGTTTGAGAACCACTGGTGTAGAGAGATGAAMACGGCGTTTTARAAAAGCRATAATTACAGTAACTACAAATGAATCAACTTAATAAACCACCYTTTATTCATGGACTATGTGTCTTAGCTGATAAATACAGCGAGGGCTAAGAATTCCAGGAAGAGTCTATTCTAATTCGAGAGCCAATAAATACCAAAAAAGATTAGAAAACACAGTTCACAGTTGGTACAAACTGTGTCAAAAGATTTGTCCAGCCGGCTCCCTGTGGGTAAACTACTTCTCTAGGCCTCAGTCACTCCTACAGGAATAAGTGTTTCCAAATGGACCACTCCTACTCCAGTCCTAGATCCCAGAGCTTCGTGAATGCTGCTGCCTTTCTTCCCTCTGCACTTTTGAGTGCTCCGCTCCTCCTCCTCCCTCTGCTTCCTCTACTGGAAGCAGCATCATCTCAGCCCCTCAGGAAGGGCTCTTTTCCCTGATATAAGCACCTCTTGCCTCCCAGCCAGCCTCTGTGTAGCCCTGGCTGTCCTGGAACTCACTCTGTAGACCAGGCTGGCCTCGAGCTCAGAAATCCGCCTGCCTCTTGCACTCCCCTTCTNCACAACCATCTGTAATGGGATCTGATGCCCTCTTCTGGTGTGTCTGAAGAGAGCAACGGTGTACTCATATACATAAAATAAATCTTAAAAAAAAAAAAAAAGAGCAGGGGGTGTGAATGAGGACTTAGGATGTAGTAGGTGGGGTTTCCATTCAGGACGATAAAAATCTAGAGCAGGATAGAGATGAGGCTGCTCAATATTGTGAACCTACTTAGTGCCATGAAAATGTACGCTTGGAATGGCAAGAATGGTAAATTTTATGTCGCATGTGTCTATCACACTAAAAAAAAAAAAAAAAAAAAAAAAAAGTTCTTATCTTACTGAATTCCTCCCAAAGGAAAAAATACAGTGTGTGTGTGTGTGTGTGTGTGTGTGTGTGTGTGTGTGTGTGTGTGTGTGATTCGAAGACCGGAAAAATGGTACTGCTTATGAAAGTCTTTACCGTATGACTGTGAGGATCTGAGTTTAGCTCTTCAAAACCTGTGGCATGAGCTGTCACTGCAGCATAGGAGGCAGACACAGGAGGCTCTATGCAGCTCTCTGGCCAGTCACTCTAGCTCAATGACCTCCAGGTTCAGAGAGAGACTTTGTCTCAAAAAACTAAGGTGGACAGATGGACATTGGTCCCTGGTCTGCACATGCCTGTGCGCAAGCATAGGGACACAGAAAGTATGGGATATTGTTTTAGGATTGTAACTGGAGTAATTTTGCTAAACAGCTTGGTCATGCCAGATACATTATAAACCAGGTACTCAGGCAGAGTACTCTACGTATAGCACCTCATTAGTCCTTATTCAAGCTGTGACGAGGCATTTCTATCAATGCCTACTTATGAAGAAATACAAGTCCTAAAAGATTGAGAAATTTGGTAGCTGCAGACTTGGCTCACAAATTAACAGTGTGTTGACGATTCAATGTCCTCTTTTTTGTCTCTCTGTGTGAATACACAGAGACACACAGACATTTATATGTACATAAGTAGATGGTTTTTAATCCATAATGATTTTTTTTGGTTCTTTTAATATAATAAAATTATTTTTATTAACTCACAAATAAACACATTGCACAGCTACTTTAGGGAAGCCATCCCCAGTTGCTACGCATCTCAGTGAACTTCTGTACAGCCAGAAGGGCCTCTCTGGACTCATCCAGAGAACTTCACTCAGGGGCTTTATACTCTCATTATCAATCACATTCTATTCACAACTCACAAAAGAAAATATGAAGGCTTTCCCTAGTTTTAATTCCATCATAGCTTTTTACTTCCTGTGGTAGATAAATATAAGTGAATTTTTAAAAATAATTTTATTTAAGGGGAACAGAATCAGTGGGAAGTGGGAAGACAGGAGAGAAGCCCAGAAGGCCAGAAGAATGAATGGAAACATGCAGCCTTGGAGAATGTGAGGTTGGGGGGACCCTCTAGAAAGTACCAGAGACCTAAGAGGTGATAGATTCTCAGGACCCAATGGCAGTGACCGTAGATGCAGTGCCCAACACTGRGGAGGGGGAACTTGTAGAGTCCACTTTCAGTAGATTGATAGGGCCGCAAGTGGAGGGACAGGGTTACCATCCCACAGTCAAAATGTCTGACTCAGAAGTGTTCCTGTCTAAAAAAAACTGTAGGGACAAAAACGGAGAAGAGACTGAAGAAAAGGCGGTCCAATGACCTGCGTAACTTGGGATCCATCTCATGGGAGGGCACCAAGGCCTGACACTATGGGGGGAGGGGCCATCTGCAATGACTCCACGGTTCCCCATTCTCTGTTTCAGGAGAAGAACTGGATGCCACACAGGTCCCATGTTATGGGATGCTTTGTACAGGCCCCAGAACATGACTCCACCATTGGCTGAAACCTCGAAAACACAAAGGTAAACCTCACGCACTCTAAGTTGATGGCATCAGGCATTGTGTTACTGTAACAGAAGGCTGACTATAATTTTTAGGCTGAATAACCTTAAAAACAAAAATGTCTAAAAATTTGTCATTATCTCTGCATTGAAAGGCACGGTTCCTAAAGTGTCTAAAAGAACTTTAGTTATTATGGATTGCTTTCCAGTTTCTATTTGGTGCTTCAGAAAGCCTTTGAGTACACTGTACTATGAGGTTTCCAAACTGTCCAAAGAACAGGGGAAGCCATGTTTGGGACCCGGCCTAGGAATGTGTTCATGCGTAGCTGCAGAATTCCTTAAGAAAACCAGTGACAATTAGAAAAGGAGACCATAACTTCATAAGAAAAGCTAAACTGGGATTCATAAGTTCRTAATAGAACTAAGATTGATCAGCTTTGAACACAAGACCTGGATACGTGCTGTCAGCTTTGAGCTACATATACCAAGAGTTCTTCTGCAAGGAGCTATTTCCAGCTACTATCCTACATTCCTGGAAATTACAATACATGCACATACACGCACATGTGTTCGTGCATACATGCACACACATGCTCATGTGTCTGTGTACACGTGCACAAGCAGATGAACTTATGCACAGTCACCACTGTGCATTTACACCGAAGATAATGAACAGAGCAGACAAATCAATGACAGGTAATTTACCATCCCTCGTTGATGTCACCAACCGAGCCGCAGTGCATTATGAACCCAGGAAATTAGAGATGTAAAGGAGAAGATAGCATCAGTGTTTAATGTTTATTTTCCTTTACGTGACAGCACAATTATTCTCAACAAAATATACCATTATCTAAGAGAAAAAGTTTAAGCAGCGCAATAATAAAAGCAGTATTACTAAAGTTTTAAGCAGGCTTGACATCTTAGATAGGACGATGTATGTCCTGGTTAGTCTTTTTGTCATTAAACACACACTAGATTTATCTAGGAAGAGGAAGCCATGTTGACAAAATGCCTCCATAAAACTGGCTTGTAGGAAAACTTGTGGGCATTTCCTTAATTAGTGGTTGATGTGGGGGACCACACCCACTGTGGCGCTACCAGCCTGGGCCAGTGGTCCTGGGGTTTATAAGAAACTAGGCTGAGCAAGTCGTGGGGAGACTGAGGCAGGCCTCCAGAGTAAGTTTGAGGCCAGCCTGGTTTACATAGTGAATTCCAGAACAGCCAGGGCTACATGTGAGACCATAACTCTGAAAAACGAAAAGGGAAAAAAACCAAACCTATGTCAATATGAAAAGCCTCAAATGCTCTAGACGCAGGTATAAACTCACCCAACGATGACAGTTTTAATCTGTCCTGTGCCTTCAGAAACTGATGCTGCGAACAGAGAACAATAGAGTGGGGGTGGGTGGATGTGAGTGCAGCTGTGTGCACATGTGCGAGAGAGCGGCTGTGTGCACACGTGTGAGCATGCAGCTGTGTGCACACGTGTGAGAGACACAGAGCAGTAGGTGTCGCTCCTCAGGAGTGTGAGGAAGCCATCCACCGTGGTTGAGAGAGCTCCTCACTGTTCAGGCCCAGATCTGCCCACTTCCGACCCCCAGCTCTTGGGCTGTAACTGTCACCACACCCGGCTTCTTTCTCTTAAATTGGGGTGCTGGGGACCAAACTCAGGCCTCCCTTCTTGTGTGGCCGGGAGCTTTACCAACCGAGCCATCTTTCTAGGACCCCAGATTCTTTTTTTCATATGGGAAGTTTTTATTTCCAGTATGTATTCTGAAAGAATAGATGTATACAACTTTTCGGGTGGGGAAATCCTGTAATTCCCTACACAGAACAATCATTGTGTTCCATCAGCCACAAAGCAAATCATCTTATGTCAGGACAGTGTTTTCTAGAAGCGAGAAGATGATAATGGGAACCACACAATTCCATCCGGGAAGTGGATAATTATCAGGCTTGGATAGTTATTCCCCAGACACCCATGAATTAACAGTTTGGTTCCAGCTTGGCACTATTGGAAGGTTGTAAACACTTAAAGTGGGGTTCTGTCAAAGCACTTGGGCATCTTCTCAGAGAGTACCAGGACCAGTGACTTTTCCCTTGGCTGCTTCATTTCCGGGCTGCCCTGAGGTAAGCCGCCTTGCTCCTGTCAGTGTGCTGCCTCTCACACCTGAAGACACTCAGCCAGCTGACCACCAACTGAGACCTTCAAAACTGTGACTCAAAATCACCTTCTCTCTTTGTAAGTCACCTCAGGACTAATAGTCAAAGGGGCTGTTACAGGTGGGAGCTAAGTCATTAAACTTCAACTGTGCTTTTTGGAAAAAATGTTGGTCAGACCTTTTTATTAAGGGTAGGGAGGTCTACATGGTTTGATGTCAGGAGGGAGGACCTTTCCTTCCCTTCTCTATAAAATTCAGTTACGTTCTTGAAGCTTAAGAAGGGTAGTCCTAGCCGGGCGGTGGTGGCGCACACCTTTGATCCCAGCACTTGGGAGGCAGAGGCAGGTTGATTTCTGAGTTCGAGGCCAGCCTGGTCTACAGAGTGAGTTCCAGGACAGCCGGAACTACACAGAGAAACCCTGTCTAGGAAAAAAAAAAGTTATTATCTTATACATTTATAAATTTACTTTCACAAATTTCTTTAATACTTTAATACTCCCAACAGGAGGAAGGCCTAGGCTGTCACACACTGGTCCCCACTGGATGGCACTGGCTCACCAAGTGTTCGTCTTTTCAGTGTTTAGATACGGTTGCAATAAAGCAAACCGACAGCTCCTACAACGCCAGTTATTCCTATCTGCTGCAGTTATTAAACCGAGACGCACCAGAGGCTAAGCATTATCTGAGATGCTGGGTGTAATTTCATATAAAGGTTTTGTTGATTCCAATATTTTTCAAATATTTTTTTCCAGAGCCTCACAATGCAGCACAGGCTTACCTCAAACTCAAAATCATCCTGCCTAAGTCTCTCTCTCTCTCTCTCTCTCTCTCTCTCTCTCTCTCTCTCTCTCTCTCTCTCTGGGATTCCATGAGCACAACACCATAGTCGGAGTTTCCCTTCCCCAACCGAGGCTCTCGAATGTTCTCCCTGCTCCTACCCCAGCATCATGGACCTGTTTTGGGTTTCTGTCACAGGATCTTTAAGAGGCGAAGTGCACTGGAGCCTGTCTGGTCCTGGAGAAGAGCCCATCTGAGCTGCTGCTCTTTCCCTTGGCTTTCCTTGCTTCTGGGATCCATCTCTACCCTGTCTTCAGCCCCGCTTACCTGGACCCTGGCTATGGTTTAGAAGTGCCTTTTTCTGACCAGCTCCTTCTTAACCTTCATGAATTTCTTCTAATATCCTCACAAAGCCACGCTGCTACATGGGCATTTTGGTGATGTGTTCCACACAGGCAGCTTGGCTTCCTGTTTGGCTTGGGCATTTGTCAGAGCCTCCCAGACAGCTACTGAGTCGTTCTTCTCCCACCTCTGCTCTCATTAAAGTGTATTTGTAATCCACCTTCTAAACACATTCTCATGGGACGACTTGCTTTGACACTCATGGGTCTCAGTGTGCTAAAACCAGACTCTGCATTGCTGGCTAAACCCAACATTGTATTTCATTCCCGGTGAACTTCAGAATAAAGGAGTCCTGGCCTCCCAAGTGTCCTCTCATTTCCATACCTACACTAACGTTGTTAAAAGTAGCCACACAGCTGTTCCCTTCTGAAGGTATCAGCGAGGTGGAACTTGACTCTGGGCCTCCATTTTCCGTCAGAATGAATGACTGCCCTTGGCTCTATGAACGTCTGAGCATGCTGTGTGGTCCATGCTAAGCACCCAGCCCCATCCTCCCCCTGGGCAGCACTGTGCACCTGTCATGCTTCGTCTTAGCATTCCTCCACGGTCCTGTGCTAGCCTGCTACTCTGTGTTTGTGATGATGCTATTATTACCATGCTAATAGCAAAAGCAACTAACATTATTCCTTTCTGGAATGTGCTGCTTAATAACTAGCACAAAATATGCATAGATACGTTGAAATGAATTTAGTGAAACATATTTTATTTGTAACACTTTATGGCAAATTCCACACAATTTCTCAGGGCTTTTCTTTTCTTTCTTTTTTTTTTTTTATTAACTTTTCCCAAAAATCCTTGTACCTGCAGCCATCCCACAGCTACAACTGATTAATGAGTGTAATCTGGCAGGCAAGCTGGGAAGCTCCTTCATTTGCATCAGCAAGTAAACAGAGGAGGACAGACAGATCAGGTGTGTGTCAGCTGCTCACTCCAGGGTATGCTGTCTCTCTGCTTGAATGAGGTCATCCCTGTCTGAGTCCTGGGAGAGTATTTTGTCAGTTTTGTACTGCTTACAGTGGGAACCAGACAGGCACCGTTTCAGCTCTCATCAGCCTCAAGACTTCTTCCAGCGACTGTTTTGACAAATCAACCAAACACTCCATGATTAATCCAAGTTAGTCTAAATACCATCCCAGTCAGTTTCAAACTACTGGGATGTCACTCCCAGCACAGAGATTAGGAGAACTGTGTGGGCTGTGCACAATGCTGAGGGGCTCCACCACATACAGTGGCCCTTGAATTGCAGATGTCCTGTGGTCTGGGTAAAGTGTCAAATGCCTTTGATCTCAGCACTGGAGAGGAACATGCAAATGGATTTCTGTGAGTTTTGAGGCCAGTCTGGTCTACACAGAATGTTCTAGATCAGCCAAAGCTACTTAGTGAGACATCATCTCAAAAACAAACAAAGACACAAACAAACAAACAAAAATAAAAAACAACAAAAGAGTGCAGATAATAGGAAAATGTAGTAAAATGCTAAATAACTAAATTTTGGCCTTTGACATTGTTGCTAAATAAGTCTGAACCGAGAAAAAAGATACTGAAGTGAAAACTTCTGGTTTCTTTGGAAAGTCATATCAAAAGTGTTTTTCTGAAGTAGACACGGGTGAAAGGATGTTTTGCTAAGGGAAACACACGAAAGGTCTCATGATGAAGGATTCTTTGCTAATGACACACATGTATTGGTCTGTCTTACAATGCATAGCTGAGCTCCACTTGTTGTGACTTCATAGAGAAAAAAAAAAAAAAAACACACCAAAAAACTTTTGGTGTTGTCCTGGCGGCTTCTTGGCGCTTCTGCAGACTCAGGCCAACCGGCAGTGATGTCAACTGCTACGGGTGTGGAGTCCTGCTAAGACTCCCACTACCTTGAACATCAGTAGCGGTGTCCCCCTCATCAGCTGTCGGTCTCCAGTACACACACAAGGGTAGGATGATCTGGATTCTTTCCCTTCCTCACCAGATGACAAGATTCCCTCTCAGCATGACAAGGTGACCAATCCAGGCTTAAATCTCATTCCGAAACCCTGGGTCGAAGCAGAGGAGCAAGCTCGAATCCATTGCAGTGACTGTAGGAGAGCTCGAACCGCCCCACTTCTGCTCAGCGGCACTCAACCGGGTTGGTCTCTTGGCACTCTTGACAAAAGCCTTGGCACTCTCCATAGCTTCTTCTCTGAGACCAGGCCTTGAAGGATCATCTGTCTCTTCTTGCTCCACACCTCGAGTCAGCGTTATGACCATAAGCTGTGCTGTCATTTAATGAGGAGTGGACTTCAAAGTGTGGGTGCTAGGGACTCCCTCTTAGCTGATCATTTTTGTACGTGTCTTTGGAAGACACAGATAATAAACACGGACAAAGCCCAGATATCCCACTCGCTCAATTGCATGTATTATATACCGGATAGAAAACACCAATATGATGATTAAAAAACATTAAAAATGTGTATATCCATTGTAAAAGCAGTACAGCATTTTCATTTCTGTGAGGGCATATAGAATAGTTTCTCACTCAAGTTCTGACTTAGATAACCACTTAGATAAAGATCTCATTTTCAAGGTCTATGATTTATGTGAGTGCCCTCCCCAGACACTGTATAGAGGCTGGCCTCCCGGACGATGCTTTGGGGTAGGGGTAGAACCTAGTGGAGTACGCCCTGAGGGGAGCTGTGGAGTTCTGTCTGCTGCTTGGCTTTGGGGAGAAGTTTGCTCTCTTAAAAGCTATTGAGAACATGTATAGCCCTTGCCCTTGCCAGAATCCTAATAAGATTTCCAAATGGTGGAGAAGAACTTCCGGAACCCTGAGCCAAAATAAACCTTTCATTAAGCTATTAATTATTAATTATTATTAATTGTAATTATTAATTATATTAATGCCTTGGGTATTTGATTGTAGTGGTGGGAAGCTTACACATCAACCATCAGGTGTGTGTGTGTGCATGAGAGAGAACAAGAGAGAGAGAGAGAGAGAGAGAGAGAGAGAGAGAGAGAGAGAGACCCTTATTATACAACTGTGGTTGGCTTTCAAACTCGTGACCGTCTTCCTCAGCCTCCCTAGAGCGATGCCCCGCAGGCTGGCTCAATCATTTCTTAGGTAGGTGTCTTTATGGTGTTTAGTGTGCGTGTTCTATAACTTACTTGGGCTTAGAGTGGGGCACATTGCAAAAGCATCCTTTTAATCAACTTTATGCCCTTGAAACTGAATTTTTCTAGGTAGAAAACCCTTGCCTGCCTTTCTTTGGAAATCTTAACTATACCACCGTGCTTCGTGTGGTAGAAGGCACCGTTTAAAAACCATCTGCTCTTACACCTCCCCTGGCTATCAAGTGTTTCTTTCAAGTAAATGGCCACAAGTTTTGCTTCAGTTTCCTCAATGATTTTACTAGACTAGACTTTGGCACTTGATTACTGAGGTCAAGGTTAGTAGTATTCTTTGAAAATATTTCTTTTACAATTTCAGTAAAATGTATCGGAGAAACCTTTAACATTTATTTTGCTTGCCTTGGTTTTGCATATTTCTGTCTGATTTTACCTTTCTTCAATGTCATGTTTTTTTTTTCCACATATTCACTTTACATCCTGCTGCTCACTGCCACCCTCCTGATCAACCCCTCCCACTCCTTCCCCCTCCTCCCTCCCCTCCTCATCTAAGCAGCTGGGGCCTCCCTGGGTATCTCCCACCCTGGCACTTAAAGCCTCTGAGGCAAGGCGCTGCCTCTCCCACTGAGTCCAGACAGGGCAGCCCAACTGGAAGAGCATATCCCACGTGCAGATAACAGCTTTTGGGAGAGCCCCAGCTCCAGTCGTTCAGGACCCACATGAAGACCAAAGTGCACATCTCAATGCATCTGTTCATCTTAAAGAAAACTCAGGTTTCCTGTGCTTGTGCCTTCAGTGCCGTGGAGATGTTTTCTGTTCCTCAAAAGAGAATCACTCTCGATTCTGCTGTGGACACAGCACACATGCAGCCACCCGAGGCCACTTGGTTTTTACCCGCTGTGCCTTCTTCCCAGCCCATTTCTAATCTTAGATCCTTGTGCTACTGTTTACACTCRCGACCTGCAGTTCCCTGGGTTCTTCCCACCGACGGGCTATTCTGATCCTCAACTATTTCTGGACACGCCCTTGACACTATTTTTGCTTATTTTTATGCAAAATTAGCTATCCCAAAGTATCGAGATGAGGCTAGACCAGGTTCCTGCCAGCATCAGTGTATCCTGGCGCTGTCTGTGCACTGTTAGAACACCCCGAGGCTTGCTTCTGGTGTTCTTGGTCCCTCCTTGGCCCTCCCACTTTGACCCACACTAGCTGCTATCACAGCTATCGTGTCCTCTTACCTTCAGAGCATCTCCTCCAGTACGAGGCTTTATCCCAGCGCTCTGTGAAGCTGCTGGCCATCATGCTTGGCTCTGGGGACATTTTTAAAAAGCGATTGTAGCCTGGTAGTCATGAACCTGATGGAAGTACAGCAGCCAACCCTAACCTTAGCAGCAACACGTGAGCACTGGTGTTGGTTCTGGTCACTTCTGTAGCCCCAGGGCCTTCACACGTAAATATCAAAACAAAGGTCCAGAATTTGTCCAGTAAGGTTTCCAGGAAGATTGCGTGGTCCTCTGAGTTTCTTATATGGGTGTTTCTGGACGGGTGGTTTAAAATAGACACCTCTTATTGTGTGATCTTTGCTCTGTGGAACTTGATGGTCACTGGGCCTGCTGGCAGTATTGATAGTCTGATGTCTAAGGATGTCCAGCCAGTGCCACTGGCCAAGCTCAGGGGGTCAGGAAACAGGGTATAACCATAGGTCAGTAACAGCACATGGCTAAGTATCAGGATGTTCCTTCAGATTGGGTTCTTTAACCAGGGGCTGGATTCAGAGAATACACAGAACTGTCGTGCAAGGATGCTGGGATTCTAGCTTGACAGAAATAATCTAGTTTCTTTGTCAATGTGGTGGTGTTGGCTTTTTTTGACACCCTCGCACCCCATGCCTCTGTCACTGGAGTCCATCTTGTCCAGGAAAAATGACACTTTGAACAGTCATCAGGAAGTCCCAAACAGCCTCCAGAGGAGCCACTCAACTGACTGAAAAAGCAAGCCTTTATGGGAACCAGAGTAGGAAGGGAGAAGGTGACAGAGAGCTTGGTGTCTCTGCACTTCCTGAGAAGCAGGGCTGAGCCCACCTCATGAGAGGGCAAAGCCACAGCCCCGAGATCTGTCTGAGCTGAAGCACAGTAAGCTAGACTGAAGGGACCTGTGCTCCCTTCTTAGAACTTAAAAAGCCTTATCCATGGGCTGGAGAGATGGCTCAGTGGTTAAGAGCACTGACTTCTCTTCCAGAGGTCCCGAGTTCAATTCCCAGCGACCACATGTTGGCTCACAACCATCTGTAACGGGATCTGATGCCCTCTTCTGGTGTGTCTGAAGACAGTTACAGTGTACTTACATACATGAAATAAATAAACCTTTTAAAACAAAACAAAAAACCTTATACAATATGTTCACAGAAGCTTCTTCTCTAGAACACGATGTTAGCTATGCGTGAGTATTACCACTGAAAACACATGGCCTGCACTCTTAAAATAAACCAAATAGTAATTTGATGAAAAACAAAACTATGAATCGCCCACCTGTTCTGAGAACTCTTCCTGAAGCTGTTAATCCACACTTTGGCAAGCAGCTGGTACAGTCGTGTGCAGACCCAGTGATTTGTTTTGAGAATAGCAGCGATGTTCTATTATTCATGTCTGGAAGTCAGGCATCTAGAGACCTTCCTACCATCTCCAGTACATCACTGCAGCCTGCAGAGGGTTCAGTAAGGCAGCTTGGAGCCCAAGGCTCTCACTAGGTCTGCAGAGTTTCTTAAATAGGATTTCAGAAGATCTTTCACACTAAAGCTTGAATAAGCTTGTAACACAGCTTGTAGTAACACAGTTCTCACAGCACAGCCCATCTTCCTTGAAAAGGACAGGGTTTCTTTCAAGACAATTTTCAGTGTCTTTTAAATCCAATTTTGATAAAGCTGTAGCTGGAAATCACACCACATTCTGCCCACTCTGACAGCCCCAAGATACAGGCCCATGCTATGGCAGGTCCTTAGGTTCAGAAGCTCTCTTCCTAACTGTATTCCCTCCCTAAAGTTAAATTCAGACAAGGACCAAACACTCTATCCCTTAGTTCTTGTTATCTTAAGAATTTGGCAAAACCAAATTGTAATTATTCATTCCTCACTACCAATCTTCTCGAATGCTCTCTGAGGATGAAATAATGCTGGCCACAAGATGTGACTACTAGGCATCTGAAATGTGGTTACTGCAAACTGTGGAGTTGAGAGAACAGCCTTTTGAAATGCCAGCTGTTTTACATCCTCAAAGGGGGATTAATTGGTCCAGTTTTTACACACACACACACACACACACACACACACACACACACAACCTCTTCTGAGCAGTGGTGTGAAGCGGTCTCTCTTCTGACTTCTCCGACCAGATGCTGGGCTTTTCATGGATTCATTCACCATCCACGTATTTCCATATTCCAGTCCTTGGCTTGTTCTAAACTGGGTTTTTGTTGTTTTAGTTCTATGTATCAGCTCTTTACCAGGTATGATTGTAAATACTCTACCTCTCTTTGTGCCCCCTTTTTGTTGATTTCTTTTAATACGCAAAATGTCGTGAAGCTCGATTTGTCTTACTTGCTGTCTCTGGTGTCAGAGTCCACACCACTGCCACAAGTCTCTTCTGTTGCTATTGTTAGTCAGGGCCTCACAAAGCTGGTTCTGACTCTGTCGGACAGGCTTGGCTGTCGACTCAGAGATCCTCCTGCTCTGCCTCCCACCAAGTGCTAGGACAAGTCTTAAATCGACAGTTGCCTATACTGTCTTCTGCATTGTCCACAGTGATCAAGATAAACCACTCTGCCTACAGACAATGGATAACAAAATATTATTCAGCTAGAAGCGGATAGGAACCCACCAATATACTGTAAATAGTATATAAGTAATAAATTATAAAGGCATGAGGAAATGAACAAGCCAGTCATAAAAAGGCAAATACAGTATGATTGCATTCAGATGGCTTAGTTACAACTACAGAGACAGAAAACAGAACTCTAAGGCCAAGGTCTCCAAGTAGCATGTGGGCTCACTGTTCAGCGGGCCAGTTTCTGTAGGGTGATGTTGTGGGCATGGAGCAGCAGACCAACACGCTTTTTCTAACCACAAAGAACTTTGATATGTGGTTAGCACCTACTACATGAAAGCCTATCACACACTAAAGAGTTGAATGCACACATTGGTCTGTCCAAGAACATCAATGAATACAGACAGAGCCCTGAGTTCTGTTTATAGAGGGGTGGGGGTGGGGAAGGAGAGGAGGGGGAGAAGAGAGAGAGAGGGGGAAGGAGAGGGGGAAGAAAAGAGGGATAGGGAGGGGGAAAGGTTGGTTTATTTTCTATGCACCCAGAATGATGAGAAATAGAAGCCAGGCCCTACCCCCACCATTTACATAATAATAATGAGCACAATGTGTAAAAGAATAGAATTTCAGTGTCACATAAAATTATCTTAGCCTGATAATAAGGCCACAAAATGACCAAGTTATATACACACACACGCAGTTCTGGTCATACTTAAATGCACTTTACAGTGATCCTTCCTCTCTCCTGCTGTTTCTTCCCATGACTATTGTTGCTGGCGGCAAGCTGTGCAGTGGTAGGTCAAACATTAAATGGGAAATCCAGAAACAGTTGTTATGCTTCTTCACTGTTCTGAGTAGGAAGGTGAACTCCCCATCCCACCTGAGGCACAAGCCATCCTTCTGTCTGGAGAAGCCATGGTGTGTCCACTACTTGCTCATCTAGTGGTTATCTGGGCTATCAGATGAACTGCCGGGTATCAGTGTTTGCTTCGAGTTAACTTTGTTAACTTAATGATAGCCCCTGAGCGCAAGTGCAGGGATGCACAGGAAATGCCCAGTGATAAGAACAGAACATCAAAGGACAGATCAGTGCAGGTTGTGTGTGGCAATGTTGCAGGGCACRGYGGAAAAATCGGTGCTTCCATCCTTCAGTACCTACAGGGATCAGGTCTAAGACTGTTCCCTAGCAGAGACTAAAATCCACAGCAAGCATGAGTCCCTTAATCCTGCAGCATTTACTGTATTGCAGTATTGAGCCTATGCACGATCCCATATGCATTAAATCATCTTGATTACTTACAAAACATAAATATTTGCTACCTGAGTTTTTTGACCAATGGTTGACTGAATCCACAAATATAAAGCCTACAGATAAACAACTGTGTATGAATGCAGGTTATAGTCTGGGTACTGTCCAAGGCTTCCGGCATCCCCAACGTAGAGATCACTTATGAATACAGCACAAAATAACTCAAATTGACCATGTTAGATGAGCAATCAAAACTTGTTCCTCATAGCAATGACTCATGACATGCTGCTAAACCGTAGAGTTGAGTGCATTGCTCAACCCTCATCAGAGAAGCTTCCTACAGCCGAAGGAAATCAACAGAGCCCCACAACCAGACAATATAAATGAAGTGAGGGACCCTGGAGCACTCCAATGGGATGTTTTCATCAAACCCCTCAGGGTTCAGATCTATGCAGGAGAGGGGGATTTCTGCAGAAGAGGAGATTTAAGAGCCCGAGGTCTATCAGCCTTTGATCTATCAGTTAGAGACTGAATTTCTCACTGCTCTTGCCTAAATGTGAACTTTTAAAATGCCCCAAAGGGATAAGAGGCCTTGGATGTCAGGCAGAACCAAGGCTCCGCCTATAAAGGCCCTGGTGCTCAACCTCTGCTTCATTCTCAAGTATCTATGGAGCTCACCAATAGTGTAAGGTTCAGGACGAGTCTCAATGCTACTTGCCTTGAACCCCAAGTGTTAGAACTGTTTGAAAGAGCTGGGAACCAACATCAGTACATCTTTACTAAAGCATGCTTATCTAAACAATGACAAGAAGTAAAATAAGGGAAGTATGTCCAATCATTACCTTGTTCTGCGAGTGTTGTGTGTGAGCACCATGTGTGCGGGCATGGAAATCAAAGGGATCGTTCAAGTGCCAGGTCACATAATGTGTGAAAGCACAATCAAGCTGGATATATTTATTCACCACTACCCTTGCCCTGGCAATACAGCCCATCACACCAGGCACCCTGCACCTCACCTTTCTCCAATATTCGGTTTGGCTATACATGACTTTATAGCTCACAAATTTCCTAGAAACTTCAAACCACTACTGTTATGAGTCTGCTGGTTTTCTGTACCAACTGGCCTCTTTCATTCCCCACTAAAAGTCACATTTAAGGACTCTATTATACTAGAAAATGTTAAAAACAAAACACAAAACTGTGTCCCATTTCCAACACTGTTTTGACACAAACCAAACAGCAGGCATATTAAATACCTTTTCTAGTCATCAACTGGAGATGCATTTTCTGAATGCATTTCAGATCAGAGCTGAGGGTTGGAGTTTAGACACAAGGTAAACTGCACAAAATTCTATTTCCTGAGCACTTTCAGTCTTGTGTCCAAGTGGTGCTTTAGAACATGTATCTGACCAGAGCAGCAAGAACAGGCTAGCATGTATTCTGCAAACTTCCGCATATTCTTATTCAGATGTCTACAGAATTAGTGTTAATAGGAAACTCCATGTTTACTTTAATTA